>JAQGAJ010000370.1:0-16164 GCA_034689365.1 Liebstadia similis | reverse complement strand
TTCCTTTTAGTGACACAACAGGAGAGCTCTCATACCGTTTGATTGATTACTACTCGAGTCATATGATATCATAATTGAAATTATCAAGTTTGCTTTTATGTATCCCATAATAGAAATAAATGTATGAATAATTAAAACTAAATTGTAATTAAGACTAAAGGCATGTTTAAAATGAATTCTAGTCTTGGGGTCACTCATCAGACATAACGTCAAACACATATTCTGTATTTTTTGACAGAATCTACAGAATCGCTGGAAATAGAGAATTGGAAAACACTTTTCTATCAATTCGTTTATTAAAACTGTTTTTATCGAAACTTTCTTTACCTCGGAGTAAGTGCTTTAAGATGTCATTTCCTTTAAAGGTTTTCAGTTCTCAAAACATTTTCCTCTTTTTTCCATTTGTATATAAAGTTTTTTCACAAGTCTTATCAGTATATGCCGTCAAACACGTCTAGTTAGACGTGCTGAGAAATTTGAAGACGTTCAAGTTTAAAAGTTTTATTGATATCTTGGGTGAAACAGATGTGTAGTCATAATGATTAATAGGACTCAGATAAGGATTTTTAATAAACTCAACCTACAAATTCATTTATACCCCGATCAAATAATCCCTTTTAAAAGTTTGACAGTCTATAGATATCATGATATTTTGATGAGATTTGTTAAGAGATTGTAGGCCTTAACCAGGGATGGCTAAACGTTCTCGGTCTATGGGGGGTTTAGGGGTTATTGTAAAGAGAGTATTAGGGGGATATTTTGAGGGAAAAAACTTTGTTCATTTTTATTAGGACTTAATTTAACTGAATTTAGCCGTTTTGTGATTTTTTTTACAAAATTAAGAAAAATTGGGGAAAATTTGCTCAAATTTGGTCTAAATTTAAGTTTTTATGCCGTTTTTAAGTGATTTTCAGTCAATTTTAGACCTTTAGTTTGTTTTAAGCACTTCGCGCAAAAAAAAAAATGAGAAAAATTGGGTAAAAATAGCGACCGGAGCTTCGCGCAAGCCTAGGGGATCCCTGGATCCGCTTCTAGGGGGATTTTGTCAAATTTTCGGCTCTAGGGGGGTTTTGAACTGGAAATCCCCAGTTCCCCCTATTAGCCATCCCCGGCCCTAACGGACATAACAGACATAAATCTAATAAATATCGAATATTGTAATAGAAATTCATTTTTTATGCTTTTAAGAAATTAGATTTTGATTGTGATATAAGGGAAGAATGATTACCATAATCTATTTTGGTCATCAACGACCAGCGCTTCATTTGATGCCATCTCAACGGAACAATCCTCGAGATATTCGCCACTAATTCCATTCATTTCGGATGAAATGGTTGCGTAAATCGTTGTTTCGGAGCCCTCTTTGGCTGACTTTGCAATCATATCAATGGCATTATTAGAAATAAATCTACTCATTAGGGATTAAATGATGTCTTTCTTGGATATTATCATATTTGATCAGATGGTCAACTCTACTGAATTCATCTCCAGATAGTGAACCAATCAGAACAATGAATAATATATAAGACCTTGATATGAATTATTGGACATTCAGTCCAATAGGAATTCTCTTATTTCGTTTTGGTATTCGTATAAAGAATAATAAGAAATATATATTAATTTTTATTACTGAAGACTTGAATTTAAATTCGACTCAAATTCGGTCTCATTTTTCAAAGTCGACGAAAATTATTGCGAAATTCTTGTCATTTTTTAGTGAAAAACTGGTGAAATATTTTCGTTTAAAACTCAATTCAAATGGAAAACAATTTTATGGCTTAATTTGTTTTACAGAATATATTCTGTTTGAACTGACATTTCTATCCGAAAGAAAATGTAGTTTTTATTTGATTTTCAAGTGTTGTCTGAACTGTCGATCGCAAACAGACTTTCGATTAATAATAAATGTTTTAAATTGAAATTCTGTTGAGATTTCAATAGATTCTGACCTATTTTAAGGCCTCCCATCACTACCCGACACACTATGAAGTGATACTTTTCGCAAATAGTATTCTCTAAGTCCTCGACTCCGAGGAGAGTCTAATATCACGATATATTAACTCGACTTTAGGGGAAAAATTGAATTTTCAATATTAAATTTAGACTCACTCTGATTGCTCGCGAGGCTATCGGTCTAATAAAGTTGTCAATACCGGGCAAATGTGATAATAGCGTTGTGTCACATATCCCGGGATGCAAACTATTTATAGTGATATTCCGACGCCAGTCCTGACCTTTACCTTCAATCCAACGGCTCATACGAATAGCAAACATGATTAGAGCCAACTTCGACTGACAATAAGCAAAGGTTTGCGAGACTCGAATCGATTGGTGCATCAAATCATCGAATTTGATGAAAGATGCTTTATGGAAACTCGAAGACACCAATACTATACGAGATTCGTTTCCACTCTGTCCACCCGTTTCGTACAAATTGTCAATCAATTTGTCGATAAGCAGACAATGGCTTAAGTAATTGACACAAAAGTGTTGTTCAAAGCCATCGGTAGTTAAAGTGATCGGTCTTAAGAAAATTGCCGCATTTGCGATCAGATAATGAAGCGGGAGTTTAGTTTCCCTGAATTTCAATGCGAAACTGACCACCGAATCCATGTTTAACAGATCCAATGACCATATTTGCAGTTTTCCTTTGTCTTCCGGCACTTCAGCTCTCAATGATTTATACCTCTTCTCACGTTCAGTAGTATCGGCTGAAGACCCTGTAATCACGTGACAGTTCTTCCGCAGCAAAGTTTTGACCACTTCTGCTCCCAAACCTCGAGTTCCACCCGTAATAACACATACCTTTCCAGTTAGATCTTGAGCCAAGTCTGGATCAGTTTCGTTGAGTTTTCTTATTTTGGTGTTTCTGTTGTACTTTCGATCGTATTCTTTGTAGAGATAGGGAATCACTTCGGTTAAGATTCGCCAATTGGACCACAAATTTATTGAAAGGCCGGTTAACATCTTCTTTGATGGTGAACACTGTCGATGAGAATGGATTTGAGTTGATTTTTATCATTAAATTCTAGTCAAACTTAATCGGATCATCAGGATATGAAAAGTTCATCAAACTTGCTATTGATATTTGTTGGACGGCTTTTTCAGTTTGTTATAACAAAATATTTGTTTAGAATAACACAAAAAACTGATTTAATCGGAAAATAGTTTTTCATTTTATTTTTTACATTAAATAAAATAATGATTACAAATGAAAATAAATTGAGTTTTTGTAAACAAAACAAATTAAAAATGATTCGAATTATATTCGAATGTGACGGATGAACCGAATATCGATTATGAAAGCCATTTGTTTTCAAATGATAAGTTAACATAACATTCCTTTGAAGAATCTGATCGTCATTTCAATTATTGGTTGAGTCGGACAAAGAATTTGCGATAAGTCTTCGCATCAGTTCGTAATCGGGTTTTTCTTCGAAATCCAATTTTCGACATAATTTAAAGTATTCGATAAAATTTATTTTGGCATTCGTTGGAAATCCTTTTTGAAAATCAAGTCAATTGAAGTTGAATTTGAAATAATGATTGGCAAACCTTCACAGAGTTGTTCGAAAGACGTGTTCTTAAGGCACTCATAAATGTCGGATAGATATCGATTCCAGTCTTTCTGGTTCTTGATGTCACTCCAGGGAAGTTTACCCCGGAGTAGATATAGCCAACAGTAGCCGAGGGACTCCATATCGTCCCTTCGGGAGCAACGGATGCCGTTGTGGTAATTGAGTGAATGAAATAATGGCAACCCTTTGGGCGGTTTGTAGTCCTTTTGAAGACCGATGTGCTGTCCCTTTGAGTCGAGATATCGCTTCGATTTATTGAAGTCTATTAAATAGACTTTAGAGCCATCTTCTGATAGAACAAAGTTATCCGGTTTAACCCCTTTATGAATATAACCCCTGCTGTGGATGAACTCAAACGAAGATATTTGTTGGATCGCTAGCGGAACCAATTCCTCGAGAGTTAGGGTAACATTAGAGAAGCGATTCGATGTCTTCTCGAACTTCGGCACCAATTTCTCGATCACAATCATTGCCCATCGGATTTCATTCCATTCTTCCTTGTCTTGTGTCCAACTGATTAAAATCATTTTAGTTAAATCTCAAGATTCAAATCTGAAAAAAACCTTTTATTGAAGATAAGCCGAGGAATGCCTTCCCCTCCGGACAGTTGTTCGTAACACTTGATCTCATTCGACAACTTCTTTGCCTCCCATTTGATACCGATTTTGGTGACATATTTGGTGTTAACATCACTGATATGATGGCAGACGTGAACCACACATAGTTTGTTGGTCTTAAGACTGTCTTCCAGTTGGTATCCATTGACCACTTGTCCGACTTTGGGCGGGAAATCAAGATTCAAGTCTTGTTCAATCACTTCTTCGGTGGGCATTGTTTAGCCGGTCATAACCACTATAAGAGAAGAAGATTGTGATCGTTGGAAGAAAGACAATGAATTACCTTAAGAGTAGTCGTTATCACTGATTGGATGTCAAGAATTGGATTAATTTAATGTCAAATAAGTGTCAAAATAGTAGTGAAAGTCATTGAAAGCCATTAAAACATTTAAATGTTTACCTCTTATGACGTGAAGAGTAGTCACGTGTCAGTCGTTGTCATAGCAACGGAACGGAAGCCCAATATGTCTGCCCATAGGAGTGGACACAAGAAGTGTCAAAACAAATGGGCGTAAAGTCATCCGTGAGTGCGATCGTGACCTGAGTAGAGATTCTTGGACACCACGAGCATAATGTCGGGAAAGCAGGAGGTGATAGAGAGGGTGACACTGAGCGACGCCCTCAGCAATGTTGATGTCTTGGATGAGTTGGAGTTACCCGACTCTCAGCCATGTATTGCCGGTCAGTATCATCGCTACAATCACTGTCACCATTCAGTTGAACCAATTGTCTCATTTGACCCGTTCTTCAGGCGAGAGCTGGTCTGTGGTATATCACGTGAACTTTGATACCAACTTCGAAGACAGGAATGCGTTTGTTTGCGGAGTCGCCAAATACATCGAAGAAGCGACCGTTCAGTGCCATCTCAATGTCATGTTAGACGAAGGTATGGCCACTCATTCGGCTCTCCCGACCCTCACTCTCCTCTATTTCAGGCGAATCTCATGCCGTAATGCTCTATACGTGGAGGTGTTGTTCCCGAGCCATACCTCAGCCCAAGTCTAATGAACAGCCAAACAGAGTCGAAATATACGAGAAAACAGTGGAAGTGTTGGGTCCAGAAGTGGACAAACTCTTGGCATTTATGTATTTCCAACGGAATGCTATCGAAAGGTTTTGCGGTGAAGTTCGGCGTCTTTGCCATACATCCAATGTTAACGTTTCTGCCGATGGCTCACAGAAGAAGTCGAATCCGACGTTCGTTTCCGAAGCATATCTTTTGACATTAGGTATAGTTTTAAGTGAAAAGATTTGTTTCAAAAATTTATTTCAATTTCAGGTAAATTTATAAATATGTTCGCCGTTTTGGATGAACTGAAGAACATGAAGTCGTCGGTGAAGAACGATTACGCCACTTACCGAAGAGCCGCTCAGTTTCTCAAAGTATTGTCTGACTCACAAAGTCTTCAGGAATCGCAAAATCTTTCTATGTTTCTGGCGATGCAGAACAAGATAAGAGATAGTCTTAAGGAGAGTCTGGAGAAGATTCAGGGCTACGAAGAGCTGTTCTGTGATATCATTACTCTCTTTACGACTATGTATGAGAACAAGTTATATGTCTTGCCGTCGGAGAAACATATGTTAGTCAAAGTAATTGGTTTCACACTGTTTCTGGTGGACAGTAAATCATGTAATATAAACAAATTGGATGCCAAGAAACGAATCAATTTGTCCCGAATTGACCGCATATTCAAATCACTGGAAATGGTTCCGCTCTTCGGCGATATGCAAATCGCTCCCTTCCAGACATACATCAAGAAGAGTCCGCATTACGATCCGACCAAATGGCCGCTCAGCTCCAACGTGACCACTAGTTCACCGCAGGCCGACATTCTTCAGTATCTGCCGACCATTCGAGACGAATACGTGTCGTTCATTTCGGAACTCTCGCGACATTCTAACGAAGTGACCACTACTATAAAGGAAACGCCAAGAAGTGATGCCGAAAACAAACAGTTACTACAACTGGCACTCAAAGGTTTGCCATTCAATCATTTCAATTACAACTGATCTTTCATTCTTCCAAAACAGGTATTCAACTCTTGGCTGATTGGACAACACATGTCACAGAATTATACTCTTGGAAACTAATGCATCCGACAGACCATCATCAGAACAAACAGTGTCCGATGGAGGCCGAAGAGTACGAAAGGGCCACTCGTTATAACTATAATGACGAGGAGAAGAACTGCTTAATAGAGTTGACGGCAATGGTTAAGGGATTACAAGTCCTAATGAATCGAATGGAAACGGTCTTCACTGATGCCATCAGAAGAGCAATCTATGCAGAACTTCAAGACTTTGTTCAGATAACACTTCGCGAGCCGTTGAGAAAAGCGGTAAAAAACAAGAAGGATGTGGTCAGGACTATGATATCATCGGTTCGCGACACTTGTGCTGACTATATGAAAGGTTTTGAGGACCCATTGCTCAGAGGAGGGAAGTCTACCGTTTCGTCGTCAGACATCGAAGTGAAAGTACCACGGAGGAATGTCGGGCCCTCTTCTACACAACTCTATATGGTTCGCACACAATTGGAGTCTTTGATCAGCGACAAGGCGTTGTCCGGCAGACGAACTCTTCGCAAAGACATTGATGGTCATTACCTTCTGGCCATCGATCAGTTCCATAAGAACTCATTCTATTGGAGTTATCTCTTGAACTTTAGCCGTAAATGACTTTTTGTTTAATTATTGATAATTTGATTGTTTTTCGGAATTCTTAGAAACACTTCGCGAATGCTGTGATTTATCGCAGTTGTGGTACAGAGAGTTCTACCTCGAGATGACAATGGGAAAGAGAATTCAGGTCTTTATTACAGAAGATTTGTTTTACAACCATATTCTCAATCATTGACAGGAATTACAATAAGATTTTTGTTTATGATTTGAGAATTTGTTAGTGAATGTCGTTTATGTGTTGTCTGAATGTTTGTTCGTATTGTTCCAAATGTTTGTTCGCAAACATGTTTTAAATTATTTTAAACTTTCAATTTTCAGTGTACTGTCAAACACGTTCACACAGACATTTGCAAAGACATAATGTCGTTGGAGAAGAGAACTCAGGTTTATATCTATTTCATTATTTTAGATCCGTTTCTAACCATCAAAACCGACCCATTAGTGCATGAATGACATAACGAGAGGAATGCATGAAATTATTAACACTAAAAATATGTTAAATCAAAATTAATTTTTTTCATTGAAAACTAGTTTCCGATTGAGATGTCATTGCCATGGATTTTGACCGATCAGATCCTGAAGACAAAGGATCCGGCAATGATGGAGTCAGTGCTGAAACTTAATGTTATTGTTTAACTCAATTAACTGATTGTCTTCTGTCAGATGTGTGTTATATCCGTTGGACTTATACAACGACTCAGCGCACTATGCGTTGACTAAATTCAAGAAACAGTTCCTCTACGACGAGGTCGAGGCTGAGGTCAACCTATGCTTCGATCAGTTTGTGTACAAATTATCCGAACAAATATTCGCATACTATAAGCATTTGGCCGGAAGTATACTCCTGGACAAGAGGTTCCGCTCTGAAGCGGCCGCACTCAACATCAAGTTCTCGTGGCCTCAGGCAAACCGATACGACACACTTCTTAAGCAAAGACATCTTCAAATCTTGGGCCGAACTATTGACTTGAATCGACTGATCGCACAACGAATGAACGCAAATATGCTGAAGAGTTTAGAGCTGGCCGTCAGTCGGTTCGAGGGCTCAGATCTGACCGCTATTATAGAATTGGAAGGACTGATCAATTTGAATAAATTTACCCATAAATTGCTTTCCAAACATATAGATCTCGGTTAGTCTTAAGACATTATGATTTCCACTTTAATCTTCAATTTTACAGATCCTTTCGATGCTCTCTTCCGTGAGGCCAACCATAATGTGTCCGCCCCTTACGGACGGATAACATTACACGTGTTCTGGGAATTGAATTACGATTTTCTTCAAACATATTGTTTCAATTCTTCGACCCAAAGGTTCATTCGGATGCCATCACACGCTCCGAATCTCAACCAACATATGAATAACATTCAACGGGAGAGACAGTCAATACACCCTCAGTCTCAGCCCCCTTACTATCTCTACGGCACGAAAGCCCTTAATATCGCTTATTTGAATATCTTTTCGCTGAATAGTGGTTTCATAGGAGCGCCTCATTTCCGCTCCATTTGTCGTCTTTTAGGATATCAAGGAATAGCTGTAGTTATCGAGGAATTACTAAAAATCGTGAAGAGTTTACTTCAGGGAACTATTGCTCAGTACGTGAAGACTTTGATGACAGTTATGCCCAAAGTATGCAAATTACCGCTCTATGACTACGGGTCTACGGGAGTGCTTGAGTACTATCAGGCACAACTCAGAGACATCATTCAGTACCCGGACGTCAAGACAGAAATGTTTCAGAGCTTCAGAGAAATCGGAAACGCTTTGCTCTTCAGTTTGCTTATCGAACAGGCATTGGTTTGTCAATCACTTATAGTCACAATCATTTACTAACACATTCTGCCCTCTTTCTAGGCTCAGGAAGAAGTTTGTGATCTTCTAGAGGCCGCCCCCTTCCAGAACATACTTCCCCGACTGTACTGCAAAGATGGTGAAAAGCCAGAGACCAAAATGAAACGTTTGGAAACGAAATACGCGCCCTTACAGGTCGTGCCCAACA
Source organism: Liebstadia similis (assembly GCA_034689365.1). NCBI lineage: Eukaryota > Metazoa > Arthropoda > Arachnida > Sarcoptiformes > Liebstadiidae > Liebstadia > Liebstadia similis. Next base: position 7,288 of record JAQGAJ010000370.1, on the reverse strand, counting down.
TTGAAAGACTCGGAACGCCTAAAGTAAAGACTATTTGATTGAGTATTGGTTTAAACTTAAATCTGATTTGATTTGACCCAAAGCAAGCGTCGATCGCACGCGAGGGCGACCTCTTGACCAAAGAACGGCTCTGTTGTGGTCTTTCCATATTCGAGACAATTTTACAACGAATCCGAGGCTTTATGCTCGAGACCGAAGAACAGGCGTCGATATGGATCGGTCCGAATCGGTCTCCGCCTCCGAATGGAGTCATTTATGTCGACGAATGCATAGAATTTCATCGGTTGTGGTCAGCGCTTCAATTCATTTACTGCATTCCAGTCGGTGTCGGAGAGTTCACTATTGAGGAGCTGTTCGGGGAAGGCCTGAACTGGGCCGGGGCTACAATGATCGCACTTCTTGGACAGAACAAACGATTTGAAGCCCTGGACTTCAGTTATCATTTGCTTAAAGTTCAAAGAGTCGATGGAAAGGATGAGGTCGTCAGAGGAATAGTTAGTTTTTCCCTTAATGACAATACGATTCCCTCTTTGACTAACATTTGCCATTTGTTGTCTGTGCAGCCATTGAAGAGAATGGTAGACCGCGTCCGTCGCTTCCAAGTTCTCAATTCGCAAATATTTTCCATTTTAAGTAAATTCATGACCAGTGCTAACGGAGACGCCAATACTGTCGAACACGTCAAGTGCTTCCAACCACCGATTCATCCGGCAGTGGCCGCAGCACAAGGTATGTCCTCTGAGGTCCAGTGACTCTCCAACTGATCCATTCTTCTGCAGTAAACTCAGCGCCAATCTATATGAGGGCCGCAATTATGCTTCAACAACAACAACAGCGCGGACTCAAAGAATAGAGTTTGTGCTCACGTTTTCTATACATTTGTAAGCATTTCATTCATTATTTATAATTATTTAAGAATTTATTTTTCAATTCATTTAATACTTTTGTTAATAATTGTCTCAAATTCTCTAAAAAAGATATGAATTTCGACTTATTTTTACTTAAATTTCAAATTAATTTCAAAAATAACTTCATTTGGAATTTAATTTCAGTGTCAAAACAAGAATTTTCTCTTAATTTGCATTTAATTTAAATAATTTATAAGAAAATTGTTATTAGTTTATGATTACTTAACTATTTAGAAATCTTAATGTATTTAATGAATGCTTTTAGAAAATCATAATTAAGAGCCTTTGTCTCTGTCCTCCCATCCCTTCCCCCGGTTTTCTTATTATTGCTTACTTTTTAATAATAGATTTCAATTAACATTTGTATCGAAGAAATTTTCAAATAAAATCATTTTTAGGAAATGTATTTGTTTTCAAAGAAATGCTTTCCTTTTGATCCGAATCTGACACAAATCGTGGGAAGAATTCTTGTTTTATTTTTCAGAATAAAATAATCATGATAATAGTTGATAATTAAGGCTCTCACAGTGGGAAATTATGTTAAAAGCCATCGCACAGAGCGACCAATGCCTGTTTCGGCATTAGATAATCAACTGAAGAATTTTAAGGTCATGTTTGTCATACATTTGTACGACTGTTGAGCAATAAAACACAATTTCTATGGAATCTCTTGTAATCCTATTATTCTTCGCAATAATTTCAATTATGTTCGGATCCAAAGCTGAAAAACTAGAATCAAATCTAAAATTGTTTTCAATCATCCGTTATATTAAATTCTAGACAAGATCTATAAAATTAAATCTAATAAATTAATATTAAGTTGTAGTCAATTCGAATACTTCTTTGTTGTCATAAGATTTCTATTAATTGTCACCAAAAAAGATCCGAATATAAGTGAAAAAACGAGACAAACATTTGTCGAAAATAACTGCTATTAATGTCCTATAAATATCTTACGAATCGATCTCTGGTTCTGATCCTAATTTCAATTTCAGTTACGATATATTCGACAAACAAATAATCTCTAATTTCCTTCAATTCGTAAATACCTTTTTCAGTAAATTATTTTCTGTTGAATTTGTTTTAATTATGCAATGAATCGATCGATTTCGAGGTCATCTCATGAAAGTCATGTCGAAAAATAATTAAAAACGTATTAATTTTGTTCAGTAATTAGATATTTGATGACTAACTCTCTCGACATTCAACTCAATTATAGTTTTAAACTCTTTAAGGCTTTGATTACTTAATTGTCTTAACATTGAAGATATCGACACATCTTTTGCTTAAAGCAAAGGGAAATTCAATTTTCAGATGAGTTTTATTAATAAATACATATTTTGTGTTAAAAGAGATTATGAAATCGACCGATGAGTGATGTGAGGGATGTCTAACCCTGAGGGGCGTCGTTCCCCCTCATGAGGTTGGGGTCAATCATCGTGGCGTCCGGGTTATTCATCTCTGGACCCATTGGGCCATAGGGTTGGTTGGGGTCAGCGCCTGGTTGTGGTTGGGGTCGGGGTTGGGGTTGAGGTTGAGGCTGTGAGGGCTGTTCATCTTCGGGGTAGAAACGCGGTGACTGTCCTCTTCCCGGGTAAAAACCTCCGACAGAAGGTCTATTGCCCTCAACACTCGGGTAATATCCGCCGATTCCAGGGAAAAGTCCTTGTGTTGGACCTCCCGGTGGAAGATATCTTGGCTGATATGGCGGTTGATATGACGGCTGATAACCCGGTTGATAACTTGGTTGATAATCCGGTTGATAACTCGGTTGGTAATTCGGTTGATATCCCGGTTGGAAACCCGGCTGATAGTTTGGAACTGATGGTCGAGAACCAGGTATTTGGTAACCACGACCACCGCTCGGGTACTGGTTTCGGGTAACTAGAAAAGAGAAAGTGGGAACGCCTGAGCTCGGGGTCATTGAGAATGGACTATAACGGGCAGGAATTAGATTACTGGGATTATAACTCGGATATGAAGGGATGGACGCCACGGATGTTATGGTTGGCACTGAAGGCACGGAAACACCAAAAGACGGCCAATTCTGAGCCCAATCGGGAACCGTCTGCGGAACAAATCGGCCCCAATTACCCCAATTGGGGTTCTGCCAGTAGTTCGGGTAAACATTGCTCGGGTATACTGGCTGTTCGGGTTGGAGCGGAGGATAAGCCGGCCGATTGGCGGGCACTGATGCTAGGGTTACGGTTGGCTTCACTGGTGGTAGTGTTGGTCGGCTCGGGAACGGAGTGGACGGCGGTGTGACGGAAGGCAGTACTGGTGAAGGACTGCTGGGTGTCATCTCTTCTACTTCTTTTGGTGGTTGTGAGGGAACCGACGCTTTTTCCTCTTCATCTTCTCTCTCAATCCTTTCGCCTTCCTTTTTGATGTTAAGGTCCTCTTTCTGTGGACTTACGTCCGAAACGATAGGGTTTTCTTCAGTTGACTCTACTTTAGGCACTTCTTCTTTGGGCGCCTCTTCTTTAGGCGCCTCTTCTTTAGCGGCTTCTTCTTTCTTGGGTTCGGTCTCTTCTTTGGGCACTTCATTGAAAAGACTCACGTCTTTTGGCACATCTTTTGGCACCTCTTCAGACACAGGTGTCGGTACTTCTGTCGAGACTTCCTTTGGTTCTTCAGTAGTAGTGGTTTCTGACAATTCATCGAAGCTCTCAAATACGGATCGCTTCTCGACATCAATGATCTGAGGGATCGTCAAAAATGTAAAACAAGTTTTCAATCGATAGAAATTGACATTACTTTGAGAGGTATTTCACTTTCGGATATCTTTTGTCTTTCATTGAGATTCTGTTCAAACGCCAGAACAGAGAACACAAACACTGATAAAAATATCTATAGAAAAGTGATTAAAACAAAAAATTAGTTTAATTAAAGTTCTGAATATTTTTTGGGAAATTCATACAAATGTTCGAAACATTTTGAGCCAAACTATGGGACCGGAGGTCAGAACTAGAATGAAGAGCGAGTCTGAAGTGTAAGTAACCGCTTATCTAAGCTCTGATTCCATTCAACTGAGGGCTGGAATATGGGGTGTCTTTAAATACGAGTCGAGTCAAACACAGGTATACTCAGGATATTTTAAGACAGTTCTTGCGTTTGTCGAACAGGAGAACAGCTCTTCTTCTGTTTGTCTTCTGCTGTCAGCTCTAAATCTCAATTCACTCCCAATTTTTCAATGACTTTCATAACCCGAAGCTATGCCTAGACTTCGACTCTTAAGCAAAGAATAAATAATAATCTGTAAAAAAGTTGTAATTATTTCTATAAAAAGTGATCGCAAGTCGAGAGCGAAAGCTCTAAACAAGTCTTGAAAAGGCACTCGACGTCAGACCTGTCCTGAGCTCTGTTGGAAAACAGCGAGCGATCGCATAATAACTCGTTATAAGAATTGTTTCCATTTATTTGTTGTCTGTCAGTGACTATGAATATGTAAACTGAGGGCGACTTCGGATCCCATTCCCAGAATTCAATTCAGTCTTTTGTGGGCTCTTTTGCGGCATCACATCCATAGACCTATCGGTGCGCGCCTTCAGTAATGCCTTGTCTATCAAATCAGGGTTTTTGTGCCATTGCTTTCACTTATGGTCTGATGACAGGCTTAACCTGAGTTGTCCTACAGTTGGGATCCCATCCCTGAATAAGTATTCGCATTATCGCTACAGAAATGTTGGGAATGTCTCTAATTGTTGGGCCATAACTGGTATCGAACCGACTATTTTGTTGTTGTTTATAGCAATTCTCAAACTCGTGGTTCGTCTTTAATGATAAGGAATGGGAGGAAAGACATTAGCGATCACTTCCATTAACGCATTAGAGATCTGTTCCAAAATCTGTAATTCAAATTCAACACTCGTTTCGACGATTTTTCACTTTCATTGACAGGTATTTCAGATTTCAGCCGAAATGTTAATAAACTCTTTCATAACTCAATGACATTAAAGCCTCAGTTCATCAAACCTTTCAGTCAAGAGATTGCTTTCAATTCAATGAATATATTTATTAATCAAAAGTGAGTTTCAATTCAATTGTCAATCAATCGGTTTATTGATTCCTTTTGTTGTGATTGAAGTTAAGGTCGGTTTACGACTCGATCACAATTCGAGGTTAACATCCAATTGTTGGCAAACCTTAAATCGATTAATTGCTTCAACAAAATAATAGTGAAACTAATAGACTATTAATATTCAAATCACGGGCTTTTATTGCAGAGGTTTTTGATGAGACCTTTGGTTAAATAGTCTCGTTTCGAATTTGTAGGCTTCGATCAATGATATTCTGGAGACACCATTGCTTTTGTTATTACATTTCAAAATGCTTTTCTTTGACCACTTCTTCGCCTTATTCTTCCCGATGTAAACGATCACATGTTTGGCCACATTCTCAATCATATAATAAAAGCCCAGAAACGAGAACCCGATCCACATCGAGAGCAAACCACCGATATATGACACTATTTCGACCTCCTATTTGAACAATTCATTTGAAATGGTGTATCATGGTCAATTCTAAATTATACATTCAACTTAGGGCTGTGTTGTCGTACTGTCAGTAATGAACTCCAATATCGAATCGATATAATAGCGCAACAGTTCCTCATTGCGAACAAGTTGTCGCGATCGCCACTAAACTCCTAAAAAGCCCATGAAGTCATTTATTTGTCGAACTCGTTATCAAAAACTCACTATCCTTTCCTTTGATGGCCATTCTCTCACCTCTTTTATGAAACCATACGATTTGACCCTAAGAAGAGTATTTCATCAAAAGAAAGAGGAAATCACTTTATGGGAAGTGACTGACCGACAGCTTTGGCGACACTTTCTGGTGCACGTGTTCTCGTGTTCGGCAAAGCAATAGTCGAAAGTGGTTTCGTTGATGTGCGCCAACTCTTGGCTATAATCTACCAGAGTTTGGTTCCAATCACACCATTTGACTAAATTCTCTGAACTGTTTTCGGGAACTCCTTTAATGAACGGCAGTTCCGGTGGCCAACAGTTGCACTTAGTTATTGTCTTTCGTGCCATACATCCAATAAAACAGTCGGAGTTTGAAAGAGGATTATGAAGGTATGGATTATAGACATCAGACAAGACATTGGGATAATCGACGCAATCGGTTGCGTAAGGTTTGGGCAAAAGAAAAGTCATCTCTTTGTTTAAGTAAAACAAATAGTACTTTCCCGGTTCGATGAAGAAGTTCTTCTCTCTAATGATCGGCACTTCAATGTCGTCGTGGATTATAATCCTTCCGCTGATCGGTTCGTTAAGAGTCGTATATTCTTCTGATTGGAAATTGACTTTAAGTCTAATCAATTCGTTCGGATGAAAAGCGTCTTCAGATATCTCCAAATTTATGGCCTCTTTGTCACCGAATTTGATCGGATTGTGTGAAATTCCCGGTGCGATCGCCAGTTCTCTCAAAAGGGACTTTGATTTATGAAATAAAGTGAAACAATTTCCCGAATCGGTAGCCGTTGTGATCACATTCATGACATCTCTTAATTAAATGCTTTAATATTAATAAAATAACGATTTGAAAGTCATATCATATCATACTTGCACGGAGTGTCCGGATTGTACTGATCGGTCGCACATCGGGTGTAGTTTATGTCGAGGAAGTCTTTGACCGAATGGCCGAATGCCATGAACTCAGAGACCGTCATATTTTCGATCATATTTCTCAACACATTTGCCGTCAGTTTTTGCAATTCCTATCGATTTATATCAATCGAATAAATAAAGGGTTACTTAAATCGAGGGTTTTATACAAACCGAGGGTTTTTGTTTGTCTGAACCAACTCTTCCCACGATGTCTGACCACTCCCTCTCGAATGTGGGCTCAAACTGTGTTAAACTCGATCTTTTGAGTCTGTATTCGGCAAAAATTGCAAATTTTCTACAATTTTTTAGTCTTTTGATACAAACCTATTGTTATTGCAAATTGTAATCCCGGGCATAAATAACTTAGACATTGGTCGTCTCTGAATGATCATAGTTGACGGATATTTTAGATAAAGAGTGATTATTGCGATTATTTCATAGACACAAGCGATCAAACAGAACAAAGTGAAAATAGATTTTGTCAAATATCTCGCTAAAAGTCTATTCTGTTTATTGCAATCAAATAATTGTTTGGATTCTTCGAAAACCATATTTAAAGACTAAGATTTCAGATATTTTTTCAGATGTTTCTCGCAATCATTAATACTAACAGTACTTTCTATTCTTTATGTCGAAGAATATTTTCGATTTATATCGCGAATAATTAATATTCATTACATCGCAGAGAAATAATAGTCAAAGATTTCAAAACACATATCATATATCTTGATATTAAATAATGGAAATGATCGGCTGATAAAAAAT
>JAQGAJ010000369.1:0-16164 GCA_034689365.1 Liebstadia similis | reverse complement strand
CCAATAAATGTGAATAGCTCAATTCAACTTTTGACCAAGATTCGAGTCAGCAGATTATGACAAAAGTAAACGTCAAACTTTTCAAAATGGGTGAAACACTAAATTTTGATATGATTTTCAGACATAATTTATACTCATTTCAAATGAAATTTCACCAAATTACTTCAAAAATATCTTTGATTACTGAAATCTCCCTAAAACGCAATAGAATTTACTAGATGATCTAAACGAAAATTTTGATTAAATTATTAATGAATTTATTGATTCTGAGGCGGATTAAAGGATCAATTGAGAAAAAATTGATTGTAAAGAACAATTTCAAAATTTAGGCTAAATTTTCATCTCTAATTACATCAAATATAATCAAATATAATATGTCATTAAATCTGATTAATACCTATTCATTTCACTCTTACCTCAGATGCCGTTCATTTGCAGCACTCATTCAAACTCATGAAAGCCCTGAACAGTGTCGGTGTTCTCTATAGGGCACAGGTATGCGCCCATTGTTACTATGATATCAATTGCTAATAGACTATCGGATAAATTGTGATTAAATGAGTGAAACGATTCGGAAAGGAATTGAAAGGAATTTTTATAATTCAGTGAAATGAAAGGATCGGATAGTCTATGGTCTCTCAGTTTATGACCAGTTTTGGGTCAATTCTTATCCATTACTGTGTTTTACCATAGATTCAGTCATTTTTATCAATTCCTTTATCGGTTCCAAATGAACGACAATTTATTGGTTTTTATATCGAAAGAACAAATTTTTGACATTTTGTGAACTCAACTGATTTGAAGCAAAACTTGAATGAAATGAGATTTGATTCATCTCTTAGTGATTATTACTTTTTCAGATATATCCCGATAGTAATCATTACTTAGAGGACGTAAGACTTCATCTCTACCGGTCATTAGAAACATATCTCGACGAGTGTTTCGGACTCGAAGACCGAGACGACACAAATTCCAATAAGAAGTCGAATGACAAGCATTGAAGTGATTGTGTCGTTGAATGACTTCCTGTGAGAAAAGTGCTATTAATAGGAGTTCTGATTAGCGAAGACTTGGAAATGAGGACCAAACCGAAGATGTTTTGATTCATCCATTCAGCCATAAATGCATTGATAACATGAATCAAAATGTTTGATCGACTAGTAATCACTTAGCAATACAATTATGATCGAAATATGCAAGATATAGATCAAGATATAGATGAAGATCATTGTCTCAAAACGACATTTAAGCCAAAGATTGCACTCATTTTCACTGCAATTACAAATCACTCGTTCTATGCATTAATTACTTCTTTGGCAACATAAAAAGCTAATCGAAGAGATGTTGTAATAAATGTCGAGCTCTTATTGCTTTAGTGATAATAATAAGGATGAATCGATGGAATATTGAGCTAATAATTTAAAATTTACCCTTTTAGTGATTAATATTACGTTTGTCGATAGGAAATATCAAACTTTACCTGTTTATAATTTACAATTTCAAAAGTTTCCACATTTATAGGACTAATTAAATGTGATATAAAGTAAAAAATCACTAAATAAAAGCCTATAATGAGGTCACATGTCATACCTGAGCGAGGCTTGGGATCAGTTGGCAAGTGATGGTCAACTCGGGAGTGATGGTCAGTCAATAATGGATATAAATTCGTCCTCAAAGACATCTGAAGCAGAAGAGTGACAGATGTATCAGAAGACGAATTACTACCGCATTATTGAAGAATCGGTGCAAACGAGTTGATTGTAAAACAATTCTTCAATTGTTAGACGAGAATAGAGGAACAGAGGAGAGGACACAACTTATATGGTGTGCCGAACGAGAAATTTGAGTCCACTTCAAGACATTTACTTTATTGCCAACCATTTCATAAATTTATAGACAAAACGCAAATATATTTAATATTGATATGAATTGAACTCTTGTGAGGAGAGAGGGCTCGGGTTGAGAGTGAGCTCTGGCAGAGCCGGGACTGACATCTGATTCCTCATCCAATTCGTGAATCGGAGTCATTTCGAGAATAAGTGTAATTTGTCTGAAAATCTTTGTCTGATTCGACAAAACATTATAGAAAATTGAAACACGAAATTGATATCACTATTAATTCTTATTTATGTAACTCTTATTAAATAAAACTCAAAACGATTTCCATATGAGTCGAGTCTAGAGTTTCGTTTAAATGTCTAATAAGACAATAGTTGTCGCAAATTAGCCCACATTTACCGATGAATAGGTTGATTGGGTCGCCGATGGATAGGTTGAACAGATGGAAGGGTGAGGGCGGGGGTGGACATCAATGACCAATCGTTTGCCATTCATTTGTTGCCAATGCTCTGGTAATCGAGGTTTGAGCCGAAAAACAGAACAAATTGTTTGAATCATTTGAAAGTAGTTCTGAAAGAATGTTTAAAAACGATCAGATGTTCAGACATTCAGACATTCATATGTTCGTGGATTTTGAGCTCAATTATATTCAATTGATTCTAACGTTCAGTTGAAATGTTTATTTTGAAGAAATACGAAACTATGTTCACAACAGAGCGGGTGATCGAAGTCTTTTCGAGGTCTCGATAGAAATCGTTTATTTATATAACGTTCGCTATAATTGTCGCAAAGGTTAGCAAAGAATCGGATGATTCTGGTGTTCATCACAAGGAGAAGGCGAATGAACTTAGTGTAGGTCTTCGATCCATAATTCAAATCATCCGAAGCCTATTAATTGACCACATCTTTGATTCTTTGTATGGCATCGAAGTTCGCAAAGTTTTGAATTACTTTTTGAACAACAGATTTGTATAAATAGATAGTCAGACCATTCGGTTGTTAGCGATGTTTTACAAAACTTAAACAAAAGTTTCAATTAATCTAAACTCATTCTTCTATAGTCTTTGGTTTATAATCGATAATTAATTAATTTTATTGAATCGATTGATACAGAGATTAAAACATATTATTAGAAAATAATTTGAAGACTAAAATAAAATTTTCAATTGAATTCAATTATTAGAATCAAAATTGTGATCAAATCGGAAGCCAAAAGCAGTTTTTCATTTAGCGGTCGGGTTTCAGTCAATTCTTGGCTTAATTATAATTAGTTTAGTGTAATCTTATATCTAAAGTAATCGAATCTTTGGCTTCAAAAATATCCTCTCATTGTAACTATTATTTCATTACTTTAAGTTACGGCACCTTCTCATTGATATCTGAGGCTATTTCGATAAATTAACAAGATAACAACACTTTGTCAAGTATCTAAGCAATGAAACCGAGTTTATCATGTTCAATTTATTGTTACTTGACTTATCGCCTTGTTAATTGATTACAGGTTAATCTCTCTAGGTAACACTCAGTTTATCTTTAGTTAAAAATAGTTAAAAATAAAACAATTAAAATAATTAAATCTAGAATGAGTCAGATCTGAGTCACTTCTTGCTGACGTGTGCTAACCCGAGTCCTGTCCGCCCCCACCCGTCCGTCCCCGCAGTGGTGTTCGAGAGGCCAACCAATGAACGACCCGTCAGTCAAAAGCTTACGCAATGTTTGCCGTCATTGACGTTAAGACCCAATGATTGTAAGCATTGCAGCGATTGTTGTCAACAAGTGATCAGTGAGTCGGCCGTCGGTCAGTCCCGCAAACCATTCACTTCTTCATAGATCTTAACTAATTGATGGCATTCTATAAGATGCCGGACACCCAGTGGCTCAAGAGTACGTTCGCACGGGTGGACACCGACAGGTCGGGTGCTATTAATGCCACCGAACTTCAGTCGGCTCTCTCTAACGGCACGTGGAAGCCATTTAATCCCGAGACAATCAGACTAATGATCGGTAAGTAGAGGACAGATGATGATCGGTGACTGACCATCCCTTCCTTGACAGGAATGTTCGATCGCGACAATTCGGGAACAATTAACTTCGAAGAGTTCGCCCAATTGTGGCGATATGTCAACGATTGGCTCAACTGTTTTCGGTCCTTCGATAGGGACAACTCGGGTGCCATCGATAAGTCAGAGCTGAAGCAGGCGTTGACCACTTTCGGGTACCGGCTGTCCGACCCGTTCTACGATATTCTTATGCGAAAGTTCGACAAAGACTCGAAGGGAGCGATCAATTTCGATGACTTCATCCAACTTTGCGTTCAATTGCAATCACTTACCGGCGCTTTCAGACACCACGACCAGGATATGGACGGATGGATACATATATCTTACGAACAGTTCCTGACTCTGGTCTTCAATGTATGCCTCAAATGATTTAATATTAATTTTGCCTAACATTCAATGTTTCGATCAATCAATGCCTTAATTACACCAAACATTCAATACCTGTCCTCTCAGTGCAAGCCTTCAAACACTGAATTCTCATTCCGTTCCTCATATTCTGACCCAAAATCTTGTTTTCAATTCTTATTTGTTTTGCATTTCAAACGATTTCTAATTTTATATCTTTCTATTCGATAAACAGATTTAACGGATGTTTTGAAGTTTGATTAACCGATAGTCTTGAGGAATGTCTTAACGAATATCAGCTAATTCTTCACAATTGCATGCCTTTGAGTGAATTCAATTACTAATCAACTAAATTAACAATTTTTAATACTTCTTGGCTTACAGTTTATCAATAGTTGATTTACTGGCGATGACATCCATCTATTTATTAATACTTATCAAGAAATCAATTAATTGGATGATAACTATCGTCAAAATGTTTTTATAAACAATTGTATAAACAAATGATATTTTAATAAACATTATTTTACTTTTATTTGAGTGAAGTCACAGCCAATGAATCAAAAATCTCGACCATAAACGACTAACTATGGAAATGACCACCACTTGGATCACCGATATATCAATAGAAATGAGACAATTGAGACGAAATCGGATCGGTTCGGAAGTTTGGCCAAAAGCATAGAAGTGGACATAAGTTGGCACAAGTGGACGGGCGGTACTTCCAAGGCGGCCAAACTGTAGGCAATGGTTCAGAGGGTCTGATCTCCTGGTGATTGCCATTCGTAATGAGAGTCCCGTATCGTTGAAACTCATCGATTGGTCCGAATTAATCGACAGTTCAGTTACCGAACGACAAACATATGGGTTATTATAATTCAAAACAATTGTAAAAAACAATTAGAAGTCTGAGTGAAGCCTCAGATCTCTTCAGTTGGCAATAGAGTTAACAATGACTTTAATAACACAAAGTCTTTCGGTTCAGTTGATTACCATTTCTATTATATCTCTTCAGCGACAGCTCTGGCACAACGAGGCGGCCAATAGATCCCAATGGAACAGCACTTATGATTACATTGTGGTCGGTTCGGGTTCCGCCGGCTCTATAGTGGCCGCCAGGCTTACCGAAGATCCCAATGTTACTGTTCTGCTTCTGGAGGCCGGAGGCCCACAGACGGATATCACAGACATGTTGGCCGCCGCTTGGGTTGGAATGATCGGTGAAAATGACTGGCATTACATGACTACACCTCAGAGAAGGGCCGGTATGTATGGTTCTGGTCATTGATGGCTGTCTCAAAGTTTTCCGATTAGGTTTTGCGTTCACTGACCGAAGAATTATATACCCGAGGGGTCGAGTGCTCGGAGGCTCGTCCACAACAAACTATGCCATCTATAACAGAGGTAACCGAAGAGATTACGACAATTGGGCCAACAATTATGGAGCGACCGGTTGGTCGTACAACGATGTGTTGCCGTACTTCTTGAGAACTGAGAACCAGACGAACCCCGCATATGCAGCCAATACGGCCTATCACTCAACAAGTGGTCAAATGCCGATCGCGAGCTGTCCCAATCCCGACCCTATTCTTCTTCGATATATGGAAGCGTGGAATCGCGACAATTGGCCTACCATTGACTTCAATGGCGCGTCTCAAAGAGGAACAAGTAATCCATCGATCACTTGATATTTAAACTCATTCTTCGTGGTTATTATCCAAAGCACTTATACAGAACGCGGTATCGCCGACCAATTGGACTCGAGCCTCGACTGCTTCCAGTTTCATAGAACCGGCCGTCAGGACCCGAAACAACTTACATGTCGTAACTCGAGCTTTGGTCACAAGAGTCTTATTGCAGAACATGACCAGTGGATTGAATGCCACCGGAGTTCAGTTCACGAAGAACGGAATGAATTATACGGTGAATGTCAGGCGCGAAGTCATTCTGTCCGCCGGTAATCGCTTTCAGTCCATCTCTGCACAACTGATCCTAAGTTTGTTCCAAAGGCGCTACAAATACACCACAAATCCTAATGCTATCGGGAATCGGTCCGAGAGATCATTTGAACGATATGGGAATCCCAGTCCAGGCGGACCTCCCGGTCGGGAACAATCTTCAGGACCACATTTTGATTCCGATGGACTATTTAGTAGTCAATCAGTCAGATATCCAGTGGTCAAGAGATTTAGATCACGTGATGACAGTCCAAAACCTTTATGAGTATTATGTCAATCACAACGGACCGCTCATCCAATTGCCGACTGTCCTCACGTACCACAACTCCCGATTCAACGACAACCCCGATTGGCCGGACGGCATCAGAGCTACTCTTACTTCACAAATAGGTCTGAATATAAGTATTGCGCTCACAGACTATGGACAGAATGTGGACGAATGGGCTGACTATTGGAGCGGATTGTCTGGAGATCAGAGACACTTCTGGATCTTCTATGCGGTCTATAGGCCCCGAAGCAGAGGAACAGTCCGTTTGAACTCAACGAATCCGATGGACGCGCCTCTGATTGATCCTAACTATTACGCGGAGAACTATGACTTGGGAGTAGTGGTCGACACAATGAGCTCAGGCATGAGACTAACGGAACAGCCATTCTTCAGACAATACGCCCGCCTCTACAACAGGACTATCCCCGGTTGTCGTCTCTGCGATTCGGGACCTTATTATGAATGTTATTCATACCTCGCGTGCGTCGCACAGACCATAACCGCTACTTCTTATCATCCGGTCGGTCAGTGTCTCATCCATTGATTATTAGTCTTTAGAAGTGTTGATCTTTTAGGAACGGCTCGAATGGGCGCCGCAAACGATACGAGCGCTGTGGTCGACAACCAATTAAGAGTTCGAGGGGTCGGACAACTCCGAGTGATTGACGCTTCCATTATGCCTAAGATTATTAATGCCAACACCAATGCCTGTTCAATGATGATCGGCGAGAGGGGCGCCGATTGGGTTCGTTACGGACGATAGTCTTCGGCCCTCTTTTTATTTTTGACTAAAAATAATAAAAACCAATAAAATTGCGTTTAATTATGTTTATCGCGGACTTCTTATTAGAGGACTCATTCGGAGCCTCACCAGAGCTGTGCAGAGCTGTTCCACTACGAGTCAGAACCAAACCATTTCCGAGAAGACTGTTATGATAGTTGAAAAAGTTTTAATCGTTTAGTTAGTCTCCAGAGTTTCGATCAAATTATATGCAAATAAAAACAATTCGCTTATTCAGTAATTTATAAATCATATTATTTGTAAATTCAGTGAAAATTATTGTCATTTTGTAATAAAATGATTGTCAGAAAGTGATGTCCAAGTCTTCGCTTATGATAATCATTGACAGTCTATTGAAACATAAACCTAAAAACAGGTTTGACTGTCGGTTGAGTTCACACAAACCAATCCAAATGTGATCGTTATTGTAATGTTTGACCTATTTATTCGACAAAACTGATAATCTAAGGCAAGATCGAGCGAATTGGTTACAAACTAGCTTGATAACAAACTTTGTAGGATTGAGAAGAGCGAGCATATTGTCTATATAGCAAACATGTAATCCTTGACCCGAATGTTTACTGCTCTCTAGCATCTGTGAGTCCCTGTAGCGCAGTGGATAGCGCGTTGGACTTCTAATCCAAAGGTCCGGGGTTCGAATCCCCGCTGGGATGCTCGCCTTTTTTTGCAATTTCAATCAATTTCTTTTTTCTTATTTACAATCATTTATTTTTTTAATCAAATTTATATTACATTTGATTTGATTATTAATTTGTATTACAAAATGAAAGAGAGAGTGAAAAGTAGTTAAAGTGAGCACTGATTCAGTGATTCGCTTGAATTCAATGGAAAGTCAGAGCTATGGCTATAATGCGGTCACTAATCGACTAATGATTAGTATTTCTCATTTGAATCAAACCAAACGCCCGACCCCTGACCTGACCTAAGGGTCCGCACACGACCTGACACGACATCCGTACCTATATATGGATCACATTTGGCTGACACGCAAACGGAAAATACCATTGGATTAGCTTAAAGTCGAATACAGCCTAACATTTAGTTTACATCTCGTTATAAATTATATTGAATTAAACATTCGGTAAAATACAATCCAATAATTAAGCGATTATTTACAGTATTTTATAAAATATATAACAAATTTTGTTCAGAGTTTAGATCAGATTTAGATCAGAGTTTCGATAATTTGATGATTTTATACAAATCCGGGGTTTAAATGATTTTTGTTTTCAGGAACAAAGTTATAAAATAACTGTTGATTTCAAAGACGAGACCGAAATCAGAGCTAAACATATATTTTACTGATAGAAGAAATGAAACCAATATCACAAAAGTGGAGGAATCGGCGGAAAGGGTCGGCTTTTACTTGACCTTCACTTTTATGATTG
This sequence comes from Liebstadia similis, assembly GCA_034689365.1. Lineage (NCBI taxonomy): Eukaryota > Metazoa > Arthropoda > Arachnida > Sarcoptiformes > Liebstadiidae > Liebstadia > Liebstadia similis. The sequence goes on along the minus strand of JAQGAJ010000369.1, from coordinate 7,504 downwards.
ATTCGTATGTATTTCACCATGCTCATGATGAATATGAATTTTGAAAAATTCTAAAAAAATTGGTGAATAGGCTCTCGAATACCCAAAAACAGACTAAATCAGAGCTAAAATCTGTAACTCATTTCATATCAATTAAATAATTACAGTCATTTGGATCTATCGATCTATCAATGCAATGATAAATACAGAAATTCAAAGTCGAATATCTCGAAAAGTATTCGACATAGAATTTTTAAAAATTCCTATTCATCATGAGCATGGTGAAATACATACGGATCAATCATAAAAATGAAGCTCAAGTAAAAGCCAATCGGCGGAAGAGTTACTCAAACGGTCCAAACATATGTGAAGAGTTGATTGGTCTGCCAGAAGAGACAGCGATCACTTTGAATGTAATTGCTTATCGAAATCGATGTCTGATTAGACATTTGAGGCTTGATTTCGATCCACTGTTTGGGAAACGGAAGTCCTAATCCTATCTTTGATGACGAGACGGTCTCCGAAGAGACACTCAGAGAGGTGTCGATCGGCAGTCGCGACGTCTGAGTTGTGGTCGCGTTGTCCGCCGACTGAATGCCGTCGGTTGTGGTGTTTGTGATGTCTGTGCTGTCGCTCTGGTTATCTCTGCTCTGGTTATATGAGTTTTGATTAATGTCTGAATTATTTACAAACGATTGGACTAATCGTTGAATTGTGTCGCGAATAGAAAAGTCTTCTTTTGTCGGATGTCTTATAAATGACTCGATTTCGTCGAAATAAGATATTATATCAATTAAATGGAAAGAATATATGGAAGGATAGCCATAGACGTGAACCTATTCCCAGTTAATTACAGTCAGTCAGTCATTAATCTTATAATAGACAGCAAAAGACTCACGGGTTCTGAAAGTCTCGAACTCAAGACATATCGATATATCGACGAATCCTCTGATTTCTGGGCCAAAGTCTGCGCCAAATAATCTATTGGACAGACTTGTCTCAGGTCTGACACCATATTTATGTACTGAATGGCAGGCGTTGTCTCATTGCCGTCGTCTACCGGTGCGTACAATTGGAGTGACTTCCGCGAGATCTGAGCGCTGAAGGAGTCCAGACTTGTGGTCACATACTTCGTGTAGTCTCTCCACTGCCAAACCTCCAGATCTCGAGGTCCCGGCCAGAACTCGATCGCCTGAGCCGTCGAACCGATCAGCACAGGACTGGTCACCAGTGATGTGTCGAATGGATAGGAATCGCGAACGTATTGGTCTGGAAGTGATGGAGGAATGAGAATGAGTTCAAAGGAATGGCCATAAATTCTAAACTATCTTCTGTTCTTCAGTACTTAGGTCTCAACGGAATGATTGATTACAGCATTAAATTCTCAAAAATCAACACAAAATGAATTAAATGATGAATGTCTTGACTTTAAGTCATTTATTATAATTAATCCCTAAATAAGATCCGAGTAATCGACGGACGACTGACTTTCGGAAGTATTGCCACAGAATTATCTCAATTAAAATAATTTCTAATTTAGAGCCAGAATTCCCTTAAGATTACCGTCGATTATAATTAGTTGTTCGCTCATTATTCCGAGAATCGGTAAATCGTTTTGATCATTGATACGAAACGACGGATCGTTTTTTCCCAAAAACGATTCAATCACTTGACTACTGGTCAGTGACCGAAGACATTCCAAACTTTTACATCCGGAGTGCTTCACAAAGTTCTTTCTGTTGTGCGTCGAGACGTCTGAAAACGTATGATTCAGATAAAGGGCCGGATTTATGAGCCATGAACTCGAGTACAGGTCTTTCAGGTCATTGTTTGTAATGATGGCCAGAATAAGGGCGGCCCCGGAATCGGCTCCAAAGAGAGTTACTCTTCGAGGATCGCCGCCGAATAAATGGACATTCGTTTGAATCCAATTGAGTGCAACAATTATGTCCATTAGACCGAAGTTTGTCGAATCACTTCTCGAGTGCTCTTCAGTTCCATTGTTTGTGTGGTTCGTCAACAGATCCAAAGGCATGAAACCGAACGCATAGAGTCTGTAGTTTAGACTAACATAGACTGTATTTGTCGTTTTGGCTAACTTTCCGTTCGGTCTGAGTCCCGGCTGATGGCCAGAACCGAACTGAAGAAACCCTCCGTGAATCCAAACCATGACGGGTAGACTAACCTGAAGATGAACCCAAAAGAGTTATCGATTTGGGAATAGAAGTGAAAACTAAATAAAACGATTATTTATTTGTAACACATCTAACATAACAATCAGTCTTAGATGAGTTGATCCCACCTCCCGATCGATATTAGGTGTCCACACATTGAGGAACAGACAGTCTTCGTTGCCCTCAATCTGTTTGGTGTATGGGTTGACCTGAAAACAGGGTGAACCGAATTTGGTGGCATGTCTTTGGCCCTCGCGGTCGCACTCCTCTGTGGAATTGGTCAATGGCTCGGGCGGTGTCCATCTTCGGGGACCCGTCGGCGGAACAGCGTATGGTATGCCCTGAATGGAGGAATGAGTGGTTCGATGAGAATCGGATCGATATTTTGTCGATTTATTTAATAGAAAACGATTAAAAGATTGCTTTTGAGAGTCGTTTAAAATATTAAATTCCCTTTTCTTATATATTTTTGAGGTATTTGTGGCCAAAAAAAAAACTTTGAGATAATAAATAATTAAATTCTTTGCTTTGAAAACAAAAGCGAATGAATTCGATAACAAAAGCCATTTCTTTAAAATACTTTTATTAATATCTTTAATAAATGTTTTTTAATTGTTTTAGTTTTCTGGGCTTAAGTGAGAAAATCTTATTTTTTAATTAAGAAGATTAATAGTTTTGAATAATTAAATATTTATCCAAAAATGCGTTTAATTTTCCGCTAAATAAAACTTATTTAATCAAAAGTTTTTAATGTTTTTTCGCTTGACTTTCATTTGAATAAAGAATTTACAGAAAATGATTAAAAGATATTAATAAAAGTCTAATCCAGGCTTTCATTATCAGATCAATTGCGGGAATTTGTTTCGATTCCCGAATCTGACTCTCGCGGGAATTTTTTCTTCGGATCCAATTTTTTCGAATTCGCAGCAAATTTTAATAATTTTTCACTCAATTTGAAAACTTTTCTGAAAAAGCTATGATTTATTGGTTTTGTATGTCATTCTCCGAAGAGATCGCTTGAAATCCATTTCTTTTCGGATCATTTTTTATATATTCTTATCTTAAAAATAAAAATTAGTTTTCTTTTATCAAAATTCAGTTCAAGAACTGTGAAAAACATTTGGATCACCCGATGGTTCCGATCGGCGAATATTAATATGCATTTAATTTTGACAAAAAGTAAATATTTTTTATCTCTTTCATTGATCCCGAGTGTGGTCTCAAATATCTCAATAGAATCAAAGTTTAATTGCGGTCTAAATAATTGAGACGAAGGTCTCGTTAATTATTTTGCGGTACAAATGCTTCAATGAATCAAATGCTGAGAAAAAAGATAAAAAGACATACTTTGAAGACAAATGAGTTGTGTTCGCGATCACCAATCAGTTTTCCGCACTGGGTCTCAATGATAACCGATTCCTGACTTAATCCGAGGGCCTGTTGTTCAGCCATCCATTGTTGTCCGTCTCCTAATCCGATGGCACCGTATTTGAGGCCAGACTTAGCTCTGGCGGCAGTTATACTGAAGATAACAAATGTGATCAAAACGGCACAAATCAGAGCCAAAGCTATTCGCGAACGCGTCGCACATCTATGATATATGTGTGGCTGAGGTATGGCTGGAATATGACATTCTAATTGTTCGGGTATTGTTGATGATGGAGATATTAAATTCTGTTCTTGTCCTCTCCTCTCAGTTGCCATTGTCTGCCTGTCATCACAAGAATCCGTTTGACGGCACGCCATATATGAACCGTTTGAACACATTTACGGCTATTTCTGCAAAAGAGATACTTTTCATTAGATTTCATATCATTTCATAACAAACGCGATAACTATTTTCACTAAAAATTCTGATGGAATTCAACGGAATAGCAGAGAATTAGGGGAATAGAGTTTTACATCGATCATAGATCTCATTGTCGTTATAGAGTTGGTTCAGAATATTCTATTCCTTTGCAATCAATAAAACAAATCTCGCGGTCATCCCTTCGATCACCTCTTTTCGCAAATGAACAACAAATTGATGTCTGAATAAACCGATTCTTTTGCTCGCTTTTAGATTCAAATTTTTAGTTTTTTCAAAGCGTTTAAATTAATTTTATTGTCACTGATATAAACCTGTTTTTGAAACTTTGAAAAATTGCCACAAATTTATCTTTTTTTTTGCTTTTGATTTTGTTTCCTAAAAACTATTAATAAAAATATTCCTTTGCGTCATATATTTATAATCGAGATAGTCTTCACTCCTCAATTAGAAGGTCATGTGCACTGAGGGCCACAATGGGCAATTTTACTTGACTGTGCTCTTTAGTGGCACCACTTTCTAACGGGATTACAATGATTTGACATTTTTTATCGTCTGTTTGCAGACCGACTTAACTCTAACTCCGAATGAAGACCACTATATCGAGGCTAATATGGTCTCAGAGTTATCCGAAAGTAATCGCGAGTTAATTATTATTCACTAAAAGCCTAATTCTATTAATTCAGTCAACGATTTGGTCGAGAAATTGAATGAAACGAAAGTATTGGCAAAAGAATGGAAACCAAAAAATGTTGGCTTTAATTACACCACAATTGGAATCTATGTTAGAGTTAGGAAGAGATATAATGATAACACAATTAAGTGGTATTCCTGTCACGACTTCTCTGCGATACTATACCCTAATCTTGTGGACGGGCGGTCGGGACCGGAGCTCATTGCGAGCCATCGCAACTCCATTACAAGAACTGACAATTTTGTGCCTCAATGGCCACTCTTCTAATTTAATTCACGCCTCATATGATTGGCTTTTATTCGTGAAAAAATAAATACAAACGAACTCTCGATATAAAGAAATACTGAAATCTCTTTATATCTGGAGTTTTCGGTCAGAAATTCGTTGGCTTTTCATTGACTCAAACGAATATATCAAATGCTAAACCGTTGCGAAGAGAAGGACCAGAATCTGACAAAAAAATCAATAGAGAAGACAACACTTATGCTGTGCTAACAATAATGATATAACACTTCTCTATCCCTGTCCTCTCTGTCGGCCCCGAATGGGAGGGAATCTGCGGATTGAGAAAAGTAAACCCAATTCGGTTTGAATTTGCATTTAAATTGAGTGCTAATAAGTCATCAGCTTTTGAGTGAACGATAAGAGTCAACACGTTTTCTGTTATTTTCAAATTCAATTCAATAAATTATTTCATATTCTGATTATATTTTTTGTCAAAACCTTTGGCTTCGAATTCATTGACTCAAACAAATAGACTTCAAATATAGACTTTGAATGAATATTTTGTTCTGTTCTCAAATCCTTGAAATTTGAGGCAATATTTGCAATAAAAGTGAAGACAAAGAAGATTTTGTTTATCCTTCAAAAGCAAAGACAAATTTGAGGCCAATCTCGAGTCAGCCGACGATCTGTTTTCACAAAAAGTTTTGTTTAATTTAACTCGAGTTTAATGTTGGGCTAAATATTTGAAAATATGTTTCATTCGAGTGTTAAAAACTAAATAAAAGCATTTTATTTGAAATTCCGAACAAAATTAACATAAAGTTTGAGACGTTTCGAGAATTTGACAAAACTAGAGATAAATACTTTGAATGAAAGTAACGCCAGAATTGTTTGAAATGTAAATTAGATTCTGATATGAAATGAATTTCTTTTCGAAGGAATCGAAGCGACAATTGAAAAGTGAGAATCAATTCGAAGCCATTAATCGTTAAAATATGCTTCACTTAAATATCAAAATTCAAATATTTTAATCTTTCACTCGAATACTCTTGACATCAATTATTTAGACATCAGTGGAAAAGAGGCCGCCATTGAGAGAATGAGCTCATTCTCCGCTCATTGGCCGCAATGCCCGCGGTCTAGAAATTATTCAAATATATTCTCAAATTTAACAGTTTTTATGTGCAATCAAATGGATTCTAATTCGGAGGCGTTTTCCGTCGAATTAATTTCGACAATCATTTCAGTCTTCTATGGCTAATAAAGTCTGATCTGATGGACTGAAATGATATGATTGCCAACAAAATCAGTCTAATCGTTGAATGCAATCCATATTCATAATAAAAATGTTTTCATGAATACTGATTACTCGAAAATCACAATAAATTATGAATTCTGAGCATCGCTTCAAATAAAATGACATTTTTTCATAGATTCTCAATTAATTATGGAATGTATAGTCAGTTGTGATCTCACTCTCGCACTAATGAACATTTGCCTCACTCTTGAGCTCTGATTTCACTCTTATTTAGATCAGGAAATGGGTTTAAAAAACTCTTTATTCGAGTTTTTGAGCAATAAATTAAAATGAAGTAAAATATAAGCAATAAATCATTGAAATAAAGAGACAGAGAATAGAGAATAGAATGTAATCGAAGTCAAGGCTTGAGTCCAATGACTTCACATAAATATAAAGCCATTCATTGCTTTTTATTAAAGATGTGTTCAAACAATAAAAGGAATTATCTTAAAGACAAAACTTATCATTAGTTGTGATCGGAGGCCAGCGATGGTCACAGACTCACCGAAGAGGCGAACGTACAGAAGAAGAATAACGAGATAGGAATCAGAAGTTTTGAGGCGATTCTGGTGGCAGTCGAGCCTCAAATGACATGATTTGTGATGAAAAATATCAACACTTTTTTGAAGAGAATATCATCCGATTTATAACAGAAAGAAAAATAAGATTTTCTTTTCTGGGATGAACTTAAAGCGATCAGAGTCTCAGTCAGAGCCATATCGGAGTCGGTGTATGGCCTGTGCTTAAGGCGAAGGTCAATAAATTTCGGTAGAATTGACTTCACTTTTCCAGCGCTGACAACAACTCGTAAGTCGAATGAAATCAACTTTTCCTACATTTTATTCGATTTTTAGCCTATATTTAAGTTATTTCTCATTGGATTCGTTTAAAACTTTTAACTCAATATTTTCTAAACTAAACTAAACTTAAAATGTTTGCCAAAAAAACTTTATTTATTACCGAAAGTAAACGAATATAAGAAAAGTGTATAAATCTTGGTATTCGGTTAACACTCGGTTTAACTTCGAGTCAAATGTTTTGTGAAAATTAAATTTCAGAGAATTTTTTGCCAAAAAATCTCAAAAATGTTGTAAAATTTAAATTATCGAAACATTTCTTACAAATCAGAGAATTTCGAATCAATTGAAATAAAAATTTATAGTCAGAACAGTTGTGGGAATTCAAGTTATGGGAAGAGTCGAGGGATTTGAAGCCTTTCCTCGAATACCTCGAAACGAATACAATTGATGAACTTTGACGGTCCATAAGGGCGTATCGATTTTGTGCACTGCATTGCTTAAAAGGTCTATTAGAGCAAAATTTTG
>JAQGAJ010000368.1:0-16169 GCA_034689365.1 Liebstadia similis | reverse complement strand
ATTAATTTGTGAGTGAATTATAATTATAATTATAGGTTGAGATCTTTACATTACATTAGTTTCAGACCATAATGTCCAGCAATCATCGGCAGCCGTCGGTAATTGTTGGCCAAACTGAACGTCTTTGACATCATTTGTTGTCAATTATTGGCAAAAGTTTTGTTTATATACTCAAAACACATGACTTGAGGTTTGTGTCAAAAGTGGACAATCATTTGGTGGCCAAAGATGTCCGACAAAGACATTCAACCGATTCGATTGATATCTTATAATATGAGACGCGAAGAAATGATGTCTCAGATCATCACCAGTTTGGAACAGTTGACAGCAATCAGTGATACTGTCTTCGGGAAAATTGATCGAAAAATCAATTCACTTAATGACAAACTATTAGACATCGATCAAAGACGAAACCGATGTCTTCAACGGATCCAACAGATCCGACAGTTGGCCAACAAAGCGACCAAAATATATGCTAACTATAAATATCCAAAAGAAGAGATGTCTTCAGATGTGCCACACTTTGAGCCAATCAATGCCTTCAATTTGAGCCTCGGCTCTGACCTAAACAATGAAAAGTCTTCGCGAATCACTTCAAGACATATACCATTTGATGATCAGTTGCTCAAAGAGAAGACACAATTTTATTCTATCCCTAAGACTGGTCTCAAAAGCAATGATTGCTTTGACTTCTATGACCTGACAAACCCGAAGTCGAGCGATCCTTTGGGACCGATTCCATGGCAGAGAATCACATCCTTGTCATCACTTCTTGTCTTCAATACAGCCGATAATGCCTTTATGAGGAGATCTCAAGGTTTGGCCAATTTTTTGAAAATTTTCCAATAATTTGATTTTGTGATCAAAGGTTCTTCGATTTACGACCAAAAGCTACGATCAAAACGACTCCAAGAAGTGAACGGCCAGACCAGTGATATCTTCGCGGCGCCCGAATCCATAATAAACAACGACCCGACGGAAAACCGAGAACTTCTTCATTATCTGCCAGAAGTGCGATCACCGCCACAAATGATGGATGACTTACCTCAAGCTCTGCCATCACTTCCAGGCATAGCCAATGACATTGCCTTTAGTCAAATGGACGAAGAGTTCTTAAGCGCAACCATTCCTCGATTGAATTCAATTATTCCACAATTGCCTGAAATCTCTGACTTCACTCCAAAACCCATAACAAAATCAGAAACAAATTATTTGTCGGCGAACCCATCACTTCCTCGGATCTCTGCCCCGGACCACACTGTCTGTCCTCCACCCCCACCAACTCTACCGCCGCCACCGCCTCCTCCACCACCCCCTCCCCCGTTATCTCCTCCTCCATCTACACCAAGAGATGCAAATATACGTCAATCCCAACCTATTAGTCCCGCACAGCAAACGCCTTCAATTGATACCTCGAGGGCTAGTCTTCTGGAGTCCATCCGAGCGGCCGCCGGAAGACCTAAAAAATCTACAAACAAAGTGATTGAACGGAAAATCGAGGCGAAGAAGAATAAGCAGAAGGAAGTAGTGAGCGGTGACCTAATGTCAGACCTCTTCAATAAGTTATCAATGAGACGAAAGGGCATCAGTGGTCTCAATGCCCATAAAGAGACAACACCCGAGCCTTTGTCTGCGATGGATAAGGTTTCGGCTATGATTCCTCCGCCGCCGACGGCCGTCGCCACCGATGAGATTGAGACCAGCGATGACTGGGACTAACTTCTGGCAAAACTCGTGTTTTATTTGTTTTTAAATTAAATTTTCTAAAAATTTGTATTTAAATGCATTTAATTTTAGTCAATGTTTTAATAAAGTAGTCTCGGGTCAGATGTTTGCTCGGGTTGTGGTCTGAGTGTCGGTCAGTGGCCGTCGAGACAGACCTCAAGAGGTTTCGTAACGTAATTATTGGTTTCTTGTGATCACCAATGAGTCAAATATGGCTGAACTGAAGACCTCTTTCACTGCACTTCTCATTGAATTTGATTTTATTTAAAAGGTTTTCATTTAATATAATTATAACTAAAGATATTTAATTAGTTTTTAACCAAATATTTGTTTATTTTTAATTATATTTTTATTGACAATAGTTTGCAATTGATTTAAATTAATTTTTGCCTCAATTTTATCCACAAATCGATAGTTTTTTAATTTAAAAATTGTATATTTTTTTATTGTCTTTGTTTGCGATTAATTAGTCTTTGATTTGATTTAGTCTTGAATTGGATTAAGTTTTGAACCGATTGATTGGTTTTGTATGAAATCATTTAAATGTTTTGTCAAATTGAAGACTCGACTGAAATACTAAAAGTGAGTATCGATTGCAATGTCTTTACACTAATTGTCACCTAAATTGTCTGTTCTTGTGGTCAATTCAAGTGATATTTGCATTGATGTCCACTCTTTTGTCTTATTTGATTCCAAATGATTGCAATCGATACAAAAGTGTCGGCTCAGACACCGATTGCATAATTGCGGTCAACTTCGGTCCTGATTTGCATCAAAACTAATGCAATTGCGGCCGAATTTGGGTAAACGAGTGATGAACTGATCCCAAGTGAATTGCATGGTTGCAAATGTGCATCCGATCGCTCGCGAGTCACCGCTGATGACTAAGCCGTTACTAATCCTTTTCCTCTTTGGAACAGCCATTCAAAGGAAACGATATGTTTGTGAAGGAGAACCCGAATCTGTTTGTGTTGGAACAGCAGCTCCAGAATGTCCAGAGTATGATAAGACTAACGAAGTCAAACCTGGAGTCCTTGAACGCCAAGTTCGCTCATTATCAACACCCGCCCCAAATCTATATCATCGAATACGAAGAACTCACTTCAAAGCTTAATGAATTCCAAAACAAAGAAGAGGTTCTCAAAGAAAGAATTTACAATTACTGTGATTACGAGGACTCACCCGTCGATAACGATTGCAATAACTACGAACTCTTGGCCAACGCCTCCTCGGGCTCCGGCTCCAGCTCTAGTCAGCCCCGAACTCCCTTAAAGTCGGTGATCAGAGCACACCTTCCGAACCAACAGAGGACAACAGTTCAGGTATATCCCGGACAAACCCTTCGGGAAGCCCTCTCTAAGGCTATGCGACGCCGAAAATTAACGCCCGAAATGTGTACTGTTTTCATATACAACACTAAGTATGTGATCATCTGATCCATTGATTCGTTTACCGATTACTGACATTTATATACTTAAGGCAACCGATCGAATGGGACAGAGATATCTCAGAACTCGAAGGACATGAGATTTTAGTCGAAACCCGCCCAAGTTTTCCGATTCAGACCAGTATTTCCCATAACTATGTGAGACCTTTGACTGATGGGTAGATCCCGTGATCTTATATTTAACCCATAGGTTCGCAAAACGTTTTTCACTCTGGCTTTCTGTGAGTGCTGTCATAGACTGCTATTCCACGGCTTTCGATGTCAGACGTGTGGCATTCGGTTTCATCAGCGGTGCGCTAATGCGGTTCCCTCTTTATGCCAACCCCTTCGAGTAGAATCCAATTATTATAAGCATTTGCTGGCCCTCAACGATCAGTCAACATATCTGTCGTATTCAAAGCCGACTCCGGTCTCATCGCAATCATCATCACAAACATCACAAAACCATAGATCGACTCCTTTGGGCCAAAGGGAACGATCGACTTCGGCGCCCAATGTCTGCTTCAATCTAGTCTCACACAACGACCTGACCATTGAACAGTTGGAAACGCTTAGCGGAGGTAAGCCTTTCCATCATTTGTTTAATTGTTAATCATTTTTCAATTAACTCAAATTCAATATTCGAGTCAAAGAGTATTATAAAATGGTTTTGATTGAGTCAATAGTCGATCACATAATTGAATGCCATTTCGAAGCAAAACATTTCTGATTTGTGGCACAAATATTACTTTTATTACTCTATCACTGAAAACATTTTAATCGATTTGACTATAAGTCTCGTCAATAGTTTTGCCCGCATTTATATCTCCACTGAATTCGCGGCGAATTAATCCTTACGCGACTCTAAGAAAAGGTGAACAACTGTCCGATCACTATATGTCCGCTTCTTTTCGCCAATTTTCAAAACTTTCTTATCTTTTTTCACTTCAATACATCTTTGTTTAGCAGTCATTAATTCATTTGCTTCTTATGCGATGTAAATCGAAATCTTTGGCCAAATTGTTTGCAAACTATCTGTGAATCACTTTCTTGTCTAATGTCTTATTCCTAACCAAAGGTGCGTTTAGTAACTTAGCGCCGCCTCATTCTTCTGGAACGATAGCGACGAGTTCCACATCGGGATATCAGGGTTCAATGTCTCCGTCTTCTTCGCCGACCCGAACCCAATCTGCGGGCGGATCGCCGACGAGTATTCGCCAACAGTGGCGCCCGAGAGCCAGATCTGCAGACGAATCGTCCAAAAAGATTAGACCGAATTCAGGGGGAAGAGAGTCGATAGAAGACTGGGAAATACCTCACGACGAGATTCTGGCCGGGGTTAGGATCGGTTCCGGATCTTTCGGCACTGTGTTCAGAGGTCATTGGCACGGACCCGTGGCCCTCAAGAAACTCAATGTCACGAATCCAACTCCGGCTCAACTCCAGGTCTGTTCTCATGTCTTCTGATCATCTGATTATCACTGACTCTCCTCTTATTAAAGGCATTCAAGAACGAAGTGGCTGTCCTTCGGAAGACACGTCACGTAAATATCCTACTCTTCATGGGTTGTGTATCGCGGCCTCAGTTAACGATTGTCACTCAATGGTGCGAAGGGTCGTCGCTCTATAAACATCTTCACGTATTGGAGACTAAATTAGAATTATTGCAATTGATAGACATCGCCCGACAAACCGCTCAGGGAATGGATTACTTACACGCGAAGAATATCATTCACCGCGATCTCAAATCCAATAGTGAGTCACGTCTTTGAGTGATAACAGCTTTTTATGAAATGGTCTCTTAATTTGTTAGATATCTTCCTTCACGACGACCTAACCGTAAAGATTGGTGACTTCGGTTTGGCGACTGTGAAGACCCGATGGCAAGGCTCCCAACAGTTCAATCAGCCGACCGGTTCCATACTATGGATGGCACCCGAAGTGATCCGAATGAAGGAATCGAATCCATACACATTTCAAAGTGATGTCTATGCATTCGGGATCGTTATGTACGAGTTGATCACCGGTCAGCTCCCATACCAACACATCAACAATAAGGATCAGATTCTATTTATGGTCGGTCACGGACTCCTTCATCCGGATCTCAGTATTTGCCGCAGCGATACTCCCAAGGCTTTCATGCGATTTATAGAGGACTGCATTCTCTTCAACCGAGAGGAACGACCGCTCTTTCGACAGGTCTTTGATTTTGTTTGTCTTAAGATCGGAATTGTAATGGTATTTATGGTTTAGATATTGGCCTCTTTGGAGCATTTGCTTCGATCGCTGCCCAAAATCCATAGATCGACATCAGAGCCAACCCTAAACCGAACTCATCTACAATCAGATGACTTCTTGGGAACGGTGTGCGCGTCTCCCAAAACGCCAATCAACTCTCAATTCGGTGCATTCCCTTTCTTCACGACCGGAAACATTTGATTTAAAGCTTCAAATCAAATACAAAGTCAGTCGACGTCGAGTTCGTCCACTGAAAGAAGTACTAAAGATTCAAATTTTGAACGAATCTTGTGTTCAGACAAATATATTTTTAACGATTACTAACTAATGACAAATGAAATAATGAATTATAATATAAAATGAATTCAACACTAAAAGTAATATAATATAAATATTTTGTGTAAATATTTTTTGGCCAAACGCGAGATCACGTGAACAGCACTTCATTTACTATATTTTTAAATACTGAATAGCATTCCAGGCGTTACTTAAATAACGATTTGATTTATATTTTGAAAATCATTTGTAAATTCAATTATTAATCTCTCGAATACCTTAAGATCTAAACGACTCTCACTTTGAGCTTAAAATCCATTTGCGATTCAATGAAATAATGGAAAAAAACAATTGTTATTCTGTGATAATTAGTTTTTCAATTTGTTTCATGCGATTAATTCTTTACTCAAAATGTTTTTTATTCTAATTTGTTTTAATTATTTCATTTGAATTGTGTTTAACTTTTCTCTCGAGTGAGTCATTCGCTTAAAACGATTTATTTTCCGTTCAATACTAGACTTAAACTAAATGTCTATTCAGTATAAATGTATTCTTAGAATGCAATCAACAAATAAATCATAACTTATTTCACCAAACAATCAGTCAATCATTCAAATGTCGGACTCACCTCTTATTCCAAAGGAAAGGTCTTCATATGGAAGGGATCGCAACCAATGGTACCAAACATAAGACCCGAACAGATCAAAGTGACTATCGAACCAAAAGCAGTCACAGAATTGAGTCAAACGAACCTAAAGTCCCATACCTTTCAAAATCAAATTCATTAATAAATATCTTGGTAACCAATAGGTATTCCACAGAATTGAATCAGGGATAGCCAACAGGGGGTATTCCTAAAACCCCCATGGAAAATTTCACCAATACCCCCTTTAAAAAAAATTGAGGGACCCCTAAGACCGGCGCTAAGCGAAAAACTATTATTTTAACATTATTCCCATTGTGGTCAATCTTATTATTCCCACTTTGCTAATCAACATTTACATTGAAAAGTTTGGAGATTAGAAAAAAGTATTGAATTTCTACTAAAAATACATTAAATAATGTTAATTCAATTGAGTGACCCATTGATGGGTCGATGCCTTTCAGTCCTTAGTGTTATATTTGTTGACTTCCATTCAAATCATTAGTCAATCAAAACAAATAATTAATTGAATTTATTTAAATCATAATTAGTCTGAAAGGAAAGACTCGTCAGAAGCGAGATGTGGTCAGTGGTCACCAGATGTGTCTACCGGAGTGTCTTCAGAGGTGGGTCTGATCTGCGGCTGTCCTGGACTTCAGTCATGCGCTCTTCATTCAAGTCATCGCCATTTGTGGCAAACAATTGACTCAAAGAACAGTCAAACAGTGTTTGCGATGAAGAGTCTGAGACTGATCTGAGACTAAGTCTGATCTGAAGTGTCAGACATGTGTTGATGTCTGCCAGCGATGGTCATCACATACGGCGATGCGATTTTGCGGACATTTGTGGCCCAAATATGTCGGGACATGGGATGGAATGCATCGCATACGACATCGCTGGAAGTGCTCACACAAATCACTTCTTCATATATGAGACAATTAGCCAAACGATGCGTTCAGTTCGCCAATCATTGTGGCCGACAGTCACCGAACTTGGATGACATGTCTCTGGCTTTCAAACATTTCAACATCGATGTCAACGAACTCAAGGATTATATCAATAATGTTGAGTCGACCGCACTCGCGATACCGGCCCCGAAGTTTCCGGTGGCCAACGTCTCGAATCGGGTGATCAATAACACCGCCGAAGACGAGGAAAGACCCGAATGGTAGCTATTTTTGAGTCAATTCAATAAAATATTTTTAATCGATCGACAAAATAGTAAATAAAATCAAAATCATTAAGACTTTTAATCAATAATCGCATGCATTATAGCATTAAAACATTGAATTGTATTGAATCGGAAAGAAAACAATAACAAAGTTTACAAAGTTGTCAGATATCAAAGAGTCGAGAGTTATATATCGCCAACAATTTGATAATTAGAGGATCTTTAGCTTAGTTTTCAATATTAGTTCAAAGGAGTTAACAAACTGTGAACTCATTTATCTCATCCAAAGGTACTACGAATGGATGCCTCCTTTGCGTGAATCACGAGCCGGTGGTTCGGCTGACGAGACGGGAGAGGCGTCCAAACCCACTGAAGATGTACTACAAGACGGTCTCACATCTCCAACATCTTTACCGCAAGAATTTGGGTCGACTTCGCCTAAACGAAACAATTTGGGTGCCGACAACTTCGGCCTTCTTAGAGACCTCTATACCTCTGTTGGCCAGAAAGAGGGCCGACTGCCCGACACTCAACGCATTATTGAATCCGATGAAAGTAGAGATAATTCACCCGAAAGAGAGATTAAACCTGAAGAGAAGGTCAAAGTTGAAGACAAAGATAAGAAGAAAGAGAAGAAGAAGGATAAGAAAGAACTGAAAGAAGAGCGGAAGAAATTGAAACTTAAAAAAGAAGGTTCGCTTAAAATCAAAGCCATCATCAGTAAGAATAAAGTTATAAAAGAGAAGAAAGGAAAAGATAAAAAGTTGAAGAAGTTCTTGAAGATCAAAGAAATAGGCAAACGATCCTATTCTCCGCTCAGCATTAAAGTGGTCGGACTCTCAACGGGAACTCCGACCGCGACATCGACGCCCACTATGGCTCGATCGCCGGCAAGTGTCGCCTCACCCGATGGTCAGCGATCTATCAATGCGAACGTCGACTCTTCGATCGATGCCGTCATCGGAAGAGTTTGTGCCGAAGAAGAGGTTAAGGATAGTCCCAAAGGAAACGAAGGTTTGCTTTGAAAACATAATTGACGTTTACTTTTGACTCTCAATGTTTTACTTTGAATGCGATTGAGAAATGTATTTCAACATAAGTTCTCAATTGATTCCCTTTCAATCATTCCCTTTAGAAACTGAGTAAAGACTAAAAGGTTTTTTGTTTTATTCTATTTTAGAAATCATCTCAACTGAACCTCCGAAGAAGAAATATAAGATTAAAAGAGAAGATTCGCTCGAAAAGAAGACTAAAAAGTCTAAAAAAGATTTTACTTTTGATATATCGATGAATGAAACGATCGATGAAGTGGTCCGTCAGTCACAAAACGTATTGCTTTCACCTCATAAACGATCGCCGCATCAAATGAGTCCTAAAGTAAAGTCCGATTCGGTTACCAATCAATCGCAAAAGCCATTGAATACTCAGACCTTCGATGACGACGAGGCCGCACATATTCTCGTTTCGATGGCCAGCGATAAGACTGCGCCCAAACGCAAAAAAGCCAAACCGTCGGCCACAACGACCAGTTCCTCGCCTTCTAATGAAAGCAATTCTGCCTTTCAGTCGGCACTCAATTCATTCCCGAAAGTATCTCCCGGGGCGTCGCCTTATTCCCCGACATTATTCTCAATGTCCAATCAAACCCCAGTTTTCCCGACACCGCCTCTCTTCGGACATATGTCTCCCCCATTGCTTACACCTATGCAGACATCTCCTCACGAGTCATATCCACCGCCGGTATTGACTAAACCGAAAACATTGGCCGAAAAGAAGGCTATGCCTCCAGAGTTAATGAACCCACCGGTCATTAAGAAAGAGAAAGACAAGGAAAACAAAACTGACAAAAAGGAAAGGGACAGAGAAAGGGATCGCAAAGAGAAAAAGTCTAAGAAAGTGATAAACAAGAAATTCAAATCTCGCACAACCATTAGTGACGACTCGTCCTCTGAGGAAGAAATAAAACCTAAACTCAATATAAAGTTGAGCTCAGGTACTAAACCTCAGCCGAGTTCAACCGATAAGTTGACTGTAAAGACCACTTCAGAAACAAAAGCTCCGCCAAAGTTGTTATCTCCGAAACATAATGTCCAGAATCCGGCAGAAGATCCGGCAATGAAGAAGAAAAGGGGACCAAAGAAAAAGATTAAAGAAGAGGTTAAAGAGACCGACAAATCCTGTATTTTGATCCGAGAGACCATTACTGTGGACACCGGCGAAGGCGAGGGCAAAGTATGGATATGTCCCGCTTGTAGAAAACCCGACGACGGAAGTCCTATGATCGGTGAGTTAGACATTGATTTGAGAACTGTGAAGATAACCCGTTCGGGACATAAATATTAACCTTCGTATCGTTGCTATCATTCATGTCTAGTCATTCATTCTTTGTTTTATCTGTTCTTTAATTTAATTTTTATTGAATCTCAAAAATAAATCTTCGAATTGAACTTCACTTTCTTTAATCCAATCCTAAACTTAATCCAAAGTAAATTATTAATGAAATCTATGTCACCAAAGGTTGTGACACTTGTGACGATTGGTATCACTATTCTTGCGTTGGTATAACCAAACAGCCGGCAGTGGACGAGAGCTGGTTCTGCAAGAAGTGTATCCAAAAACAGGAACAAATTGAATCGAAATTCGTTAAGAAAAAAGAGACCAAAAAGCGAGTTAAAGACAAATGACAATTAGGACATGAAGAACAGAATTTGACAATTGGTTTGGCAGCCAATACTAAACCGACCACTTTTTCATCTAAAGCAACCACACTTTCATCACAAGCGAGTACTTCATCTCAATCTGCAATCAAATCAGTAATTTATACCAATTGTTATTAGAAGTATATTAATTGAAACACTTATTCAACACTTTTAGCCGACTTTATCGCCCGCATCGAAGCCTCCGGAGCCTCGATCCGGACCCAAACCCCCATCGAATAAACCGCCGCCAATGAGACCCAGAGGTAGACCTCGAAAGGATTCCTCTTCAGTGCCAACAACTCCGGTCATAAAGAAAGAACGAATGACCAGTTCTGATGAAGAAATAACTGAACCCAAGTTTAAATTCAAAGATCAGAAGTCGAGGCAATTGGAAGAACTCGAAGAGGAAGAGCCGGATGAGTACATATGTCCGCAATGCACGAAACCAGATGACGGAACTCCAATGATTCAGTGCGACAAATGTGACCAATGGTTTCACTGGCAATGCGTCGGCATTTTGACCGAACCTAAGGCTGATTCTAACTGGATGTGCACCTTCTGTAAGAAGAAGAAGCAGTCGCTCTCGAGTCCGCCCAAACCAATGGTTTCGCAGCGGACAGAACGGACTCTTTCCACATCTCCGATCGTTCCTCTGAGCAAATACCAGCCGACACCGCCTCCGGTCCATCAATTGGGTAATCAGTGGTTATGTCCGCAATGCAAGAAGTCTGTGGACAACGTGACGCCTTCGATCTGTTGCGATGATTGTGACAATTGGTATCACTGGCATTGTGTGGGTATAACCACACCTCCCGATGAGACCGAGAGCTGGTTCTGCAGTCCATGCATTGAAAAGCAGGCGAAGACGTTAGCGATTGCCTACAAATTGGCTAAAGTTCGCCGAATTTAAACCCAAAAGTCTATTCAATTCAATGATTGCTTTCTTTTAGGTTTAAATCAGATCTCGAAAGAAGTGTTAGTTTTTTCCTGATTTCAGTTTTCATTTTCTCAGTAATTACTGAACAAATGATTTCTTTCTTCTGATTAAGTGATAGCACTTTAAGACCTGGTATGCAATGATTCGATGCCATTATCTCTCAATTATCTGTTCTTATGTGTCAACAGCTCCGGGACTGACCGATGGGGACAGATATCTATCAATCGGTGATTTAATTCTCGCAAAATCTCTCATATCTTTCAAAAGTGGTTGCAATAAATGTCAAACTCTGTTCTTCATGTCGTTTAGGAATTTTCAAATTGTCATTCAATTCATAATTCATTTGATTCTCTCATAATTCCATTAATTTTATTCATTTATTATTATATTTACAAAACAAAGCATTAGTTTAGACAAAAATTTGAGTCAATTTTTTGCTCGATTTTACATATATTTAAACTGGGATTCAATATTCGGATCGTTATAAGAGTTATCGATTCGATGTATCGATCGATCAATTATTTAATAATTATTATATATTTTTCTTAATTAAAAAGTTTTTTTCCAATTTGTTGTTTAATTACAATAAAAATCGTGTTTTAATCAAAATCTTAATTAATTTCGGACGAAATAAAAGAATGAAATGAAAGATTTGGTTGTTTTGGATCATTTCGACCAAAAGGACATGATTTCTAGCGATTCATCAAAGGTTCGTCACTTTTACCTTAATAATTGTGACGGATTTTCGATTTTATTCCTAGTGTTAGAGGCCTGGCCTCAAAGTGGTGAAGTATTTTCGTGAGTCTCGGCTCCCCGTCGGTCAAAAACCGAGGAGGATGGTCGATTTTTCGCCTCGACCTCAGTAGCTATTTTGGTCACAATTTTTCCAGGATCATAGCTGAATTTTTGCTAGGGGATTTGGGCTATACCTCCCCCTTTGCGCATCCCTGCTTTGTCTTAATTACTAATAAAGACTAACTAAATTAAATATTGGTTGCAATTTTCTAATGTCACAAATTGAGCAAGAATAACTCTCGTTGTTTCCACTCAAATGCCTTCGATTACTTTTATCAATACCTTAAGCAATTCAAATTCAGAGCCTTCGAAATCACATTTAAAATTTAAATTTCTTACGTAAACTAACGTCGAGTAAAGTTGCGATTTATTATTGCAATAGTTGTTAGTTATTTGCGATTCGTATTGTTTTGAATCTCAATCAGAAGAGTAAATGTGTTTATCGGTAGTCAAACAGTGGGTTAAGAGAGGGTCGGAAAATGAGACCAAAGCGGAAGTGAATTAAAATGAGATCAAATCAATGATAAGAACGATAGGGGTTTCGATTGGTATTGTTTGAGGTATTATTTGGCCGATTGTATTAATCGGATTGTAGTTAGACTTTGATTAATGGATGAGTGGCTAACTCTACAACACCTGTGCCACAGCCAGAGCACAGCCAGAGTTGTCAGACAAGAATTAAGGATAGTATGTATCATATGATTCACCGCATGTGACCACAAGTTTTCCAATTATTCAATAAATTTCCAATAAATGCGAAAATTATTCACTTTTTTCGTCAAACGCTTTGAGGAAACGATCGATCGATACAACGATTTCACAAACGGTGTAACAATTGATTTGTTCAATGACTTCGAAAACTAGAAAAGACTCTGAAAATGCCTTCAATACCACTGATTCGGAAGATTTCGAAGAATTGTTGTCCAAAGAAGACAATGATAGAGAAGTTATGATCAGACGGTTAACCAATGTATACAAACAACTGCTGGAGATTATTGGCGAAGACCCGGAACGACAGGGACTATGGAAGACACCCGAGAGGGCGGCGAAGGCTATGTGGTATTTCACCCATGGCTACTCTGTCAATATGGAAGAATTGCTAAACCAAGCGATTTTCAATGAAGATCACGACGAAATGGTTATCGTCAAAGACATTGAGATGTTTTCCCTCTGCGAACATCATTTGGTTCCCATTATTGGTCGCGTTTCGATCGGATATCTTCCCAATAAACAGGTTCTGGGTCTCAGCAAATTGGCCCGAGTTGTCGAGATGTACAGCAGACGTCTTCAAGGTTAGAGTTCTTCAACAATTCTTGTGTCTTCAATGTTCTAACCCATTGTTCCAAATCAGTTCAGGAAAGAATGACCAAACAGATCGCTGAGGCCATCACTAAAGCAATCCAACCGACGGGAGTGGGTGTTGTGATAGAGGCCAGGTATTGACCATTGATGATGATCACCGTAACCATAACCATAACCATATCCTTACCTCTTTCAGTCACATGTGTATGAGTATGAGAGGCGTTCAGAAGATCAACAGTAAGACAATCACCAGTTGTATGATTGGAGTGTTCAGAGAGGATCCCAAGACTAGAGAAGAGTTTTTGACTCTAATTAAACAAAACTAATTGTTTTGAAACATTGAAATCTCTTTTGTTTACCAAATAAACTGATTTTATTTACCCTTAACTTAGTTTCAATAACTTTATTACCGATACTTCCGATTAAGTCATTCTTTGTATTCGATCAGAGCTACGAATGCAGTCTCTATGCAACCGATGGCTTGAGCTCAGAGTCCGTTCGCTTCATTAAGTTCGAGGTATTTGAAACGAAAATACATTTAATAGTAATTCGATATCACGTATGACACCATCGGATCGGATGGCCGTCTGTTCCGTCGCCACAACTCTGGCCGTCATTCCACTCGACTAAAGTGATTCAATTCTTTGGGTTTCTATTGTTTCTATAAAAGTATTGCCAATTTGCAATGTTACCATGTTACTATTCTATAGTGGTTCTAAATCGATGTTAAATGTTTTCACTGATTTTATGTCAAGTTATTTTACAATGTTTGTGAAAAAGTTGAAATTTGATTGATAATCTCTTCCAGTTGACTTTTGTGCATGTTTATATGTTCATTCATCTGACTCATTAGCTCTTCAAAAATGAACTACAATTTTGATAAAAATAAAATGCAATCAATTATAAGTTAGAGACCGAAGTTAAGAGAGAGTCGAAGAATGAAGGCTTGAGCTATAGACTGTCCAAGAGACTTCCAAGAGACTTCCAAGAAACTGTCCAAGAGTGTTTCCACTTAAATCCATATCAATTCTAATGTAATGCTCTCGTGAAAGAGAAATGAAAGTGATCTCAAGTTAATGTCGAATCGATATATTTAGGAAATGATAAATCAATAAATGCTTCAAACTTTCAAAGTAAACATCATTTAAATGTTTAATCTGTGGTACAAATGTGAGTCCACTCATGAGGAATATGATAAACGATTATTTTAAAGTAATTCGATCTCGAAAACTGATTCGCCTATCACTGACATTCGTCTCATTGAGTACATTCTTGAGTTTGTTATTTCTGTTTATATTTCTTGACCTGAAGTGTACTTCGAGTCCATACCAACCGAACATTTCACTGAAGACAAGTTTCGATTGTGGCTCTAATTGTGGTTCAAATCGGATCCAATCAAATCATACATCGATTCACCCGAAATGGACTCCAATAGTTGATAACATAGTTTCAATTTATTCCGCTTTCGACTTCGGATCTCACATTTCGATCATCGGTATCATTGACCAGAACTTCATTGGCCACAATTTCTTCTGTAAACTAAAGCAAAGCTCAAACACAACAAGAACTGCGGCCAACCTCACGATATTGAGCGAGAGTTGGCAAACGTACTATCAATACGTTTCGGTGATCATAGAGTGTCCGCTCAGCACTACTTCCGATGTGAATTCGATGGTCAAACTGTCATTGATATTCAGTGGCCATCCCTTGGAAACCGCATATATACCGATAACAGAAATACCGAATTCAAGTGCTGACGAAAAACCTCTCGTGGTTTGTGTGCGGCCACTGTTCGGTCCATTTGTGTCTTCGGCACAATTACTCGAATTCGTGGCTTATTATAAGGCAAACCGAATCGATTCGATTATATTCTATGATTTGGATATAAGTCCACAAATAACACAACTATTACTGAATATACCTTTCGTTCAATTGCTGTCATATTCTTTGCCGATCGAGAGTTCGGACATTCACGCGGACGGACAGATCGCTGCCCTCAATGACTGTGTTCTCCGCTCGGCTCACAGTTTTGTCATTCACGTAGACATCGATGAACTGATCGTTACTTCCAAAAAGTTTTCCGATATTAAAGAATTTGTTGAAAATAAAGCTATCAATCAAACAATCGGAGCACTGGTTATCCCGAATGTACTTCTTTGCGATGAATTCAATCCTAACCAAGAATTCCCCCGAATATTGAAGTCAACGGTCAGACAGACCTCCAAATGGGAACACAGGGACCGATCAAAAGCCATATTACTTAAACCCATGTCTGTCCGTCGGTTAGGCATTCATACGGTTTGGGAATGGAATGACTTATGTCTTAACGACAATATCGACGAAACCGATGCCTCACTCTTCCACTACCGGTCCTGTTGTCGGGTTTGGCAGCCCTTCTATCGCAACAACTTCTTCGGCATTACTCTGTTTTTCCTTTCATACGAAGACAGAGTTATCCACGACTTAACTGTCAAACGATTTGAGGACAAAATAATCAACTTTTTGAGAGATTTTGTGGACTTTTAGTTTCATAATTAGAAGACAATCAATGAATTTAGTAATCATTTATAATTTAAATAAGTAATCAATAAAACACCAATAAATCACCTAGATACATGTAGGTGGACAATAATGATTGAAAACTTGAATGAAATAATTCAATTGCTCAATTCCTCACTCAAAATGTGCAATTGATTAAGGTGCTTTAGTAATCAATATATTCACTGAAAAAACATGAGTCGCCGAAACTTCTATAGACTGCTATATACTAGTAGATTGGATAGGAGTTCACTCGATTAAAATTTATCCCATGGACTGCTAAAATAGACGATTCTAGTCGTCCTCTAATTTTAATCGAGTAAACTTCTATCCAATCTATAGCAGTCTATAGCAGTTTCGGCGACTCATGTTTTTCACTACATTATCCGAAGGGGATGTAGTATATACATTCGGTCTGC
>JAQGAJ010000367.1:0-16178 GCA_034689365.1 Liebstadia similis | reverse complement strand
ATTTAATTTTTTAATGGTTTTCCAAGATTTGGTTACTAATCAGTACTGACCCGAAAAATAACAAATTTTAGCACCAATTCAGTCATTCAATCAACAAATGAATGGTTTCTCAGACAATAGACTTCTTTTTGTTATGAGTTCACAATTAATTTCAATCGATTAGCGAAAATGCATTTATTTTTTAGTTCATTTTTTTGCACACATTTTAATGTAGGCTTTGAATCGATAGTTGGCATAGAGTCGAGAGTTCGGGTCATTTATCAGATTTCACATCCAATGTATGGTTTGTATAGCATATCGTTTTTATCCGATTTCTGTACGGCTTCTCAATTCAGTTGACATACCTGTGCGGTCAGATCTAACAAAAAATCAATATCTTGTGAATAAATATATTTGGAAACCGAAAAATTGCAGAAATTTAATATATTTTATTCATAGCTCTCTTACTCTATAATCATATAATTTCTGAGCTCTTGTGCCGTGAAATCCGATAACTGAGTGCCCGCTTGTGCTCAATGTGTGTGAGCCCACCATCACTGACAATCATAAATTGTAAACCCATTCCAATAAAATGATATATCCCTCGAAGAACTAATTTCTTTCATTGGTTACATTCATTAATTATATTTATGTTTTCTCTTTTCGATGATTAGCGCCCGAAGTGTTTGAATGTGCGCTCGACTACAACTCTGGCTATTATTCGTTTGCTGTAAGTAATTATTTTTATTATATAACAATATATCACAAACAATGTCAAAAAAGTTGGACCCGAAGTGAAGTTTATTTGCTTTTGAGCCAAATTCGTATGACTTCGAGACCGACAGTCCGTCTCATCAGTCCATAAGCTTTCGATTCTTGGCTGAGATTCTCGTGGGAAGAGATAACGCAATTCCTGTCCAGAATTATCTACTAATAAGATATAAGCAATTCATTGATTCATTCATTTCTCTTCGCTATGTTTGTATTGGATTACAGAATATTCCGTTGATATTGAATTCTTGATAAAAGAGACGGTGAATGATATTCCTTATAAGTTATAACTTATAGCGTATGAGATATAATGCAAACAATTGTTTTCGGACTTAATGTAAGGGAAGAATCGTTAATAGAGTTAATGAAACGGATATTATGTTCTTATAGTGAAGAATAGTTTATATAATAATCCCATAAAATAGAGAAATATATGATTCGCTGTTCAACACTAAGACTGACCGAAAAGTGAATTCATAGCAACAGTTAATAATGATATCATTCTTTGAATAACTTATTTGGACAATCATTATGTCATCGATTGACTCTCAGAATCAGTTGATTATGATTTCCATTGGAAATGACTTTTTGTCAGATCGTATCCAATATTGAGTCCAACGAATCGAAATCAGAGCTAATGATCATTCGTTTGTATATTAGGCCGACTGGTGGTCGTTAGGGTGCTGTGCATTCGAGATGCTGTGCGGTCAGCGGCCGTTTGACATACACTCGACCACTGCTCTCAATCAGGTGCTACAAATGCAAAAGTCCGAGATCGCGAACCTTCCGACACAGATATCGCATTCAATGCAAAATGCGATCAAAAGACTTTTGAATCCGGACCCAAAATCCCGGATCAGTACTGTTAGTGAACTGAAAAAGTGTTCGGCGTTTTCACACTTGGATTTTGATGCTGTGCTGCGACGCGAAGTGACGCCTATTTTTATACCGCCTAAAGACCAGCTTAATTGTGATCCGACTTTCGAATTGGAAGAAATGATTATCGAAGCGAATCCATTGCATAAGAAGAAGAAACGCCTGCAGAAACAGCAAACCATCAAAAGGATTGCCATCGAAAGACAAAACAGTTCCATATTCTCAGACAATGGCGACGATGAGATGTCGGAGTTGGAGAAGTGCTACGAATCCATTCAACAACAGTTCGTTGTCTACAATAGAGAAAAGTTTGTATACCTTATAATACTATCATTAGAGATGTCTTTATTGACTTGATTTCTAAGAATATTCTTATTATTCCATAGAATTTCATTTCATATTCGCATAAAAAGGGGGTTTAATTATAAATTTCAATGCAATTAAGAAAACAAAAGACTTATTTTGTTAATAATATTCATTTCCCGAACACTTATCCTCTAATTTATTTGATTTCTTTTCTTTCTTTTCCGTTATTCATAATCTTATCACACATTTAACTGAAAGTTGAAATGAATTTTCTATTTCTTTCATTCTCTTCCGTCTCTTCTGTTTTGGCGATCAATAAATACTATTAAAATCAGAGTAAAAGTGATTTTCCAGTCATTGAATATAAAAAATCGCGATTTTTTAGTCATTATTAAAATCCATATTTTTCTGACAAAAAATTTGAGTTTTTATGTGAAAGTCATTCAAAGAGAAGGAAAATTTCAATAATAAACAATTTATATTTTGTTTGTGTATTGCTTTCTATTCATTATTCATGTATTGGATATTCTTATTTAACATTTACAAAATCATTATTTTTTGTTTATTCTCTCAATTTTTACTTATTTTTACGACTCTTCAGAGAATTTCCACAATTCTGCGAAATAGAGTTACAATGTTTTGCAATATTTAATTCGATTATTCTTTTAAATATAAAAATATAATCTCATTAATAGTGAATTACGATCAGCTCATTCACAGTTAACATTAGGATCGAGTAATATCGTGTTCATTGCAAATTATTGCTCCAACATAATTATTTATTTATGGTCAGTAATTAAATTTAAATTCGGAAAATGAAGGCAAAGAATTAAAACTAAAATCCCTTCGATTTATCAAAAATAGTTTTATAAAACAAATAATTTTTGGTCAAAATCTCTTTGAAAATTCAATTGACAAGAAGAGGTAACCTTTCCCTCTCTATTATGAGACCCTGCCTTATGATTCCCGTTATAACTTAGTTGTGTCTATAATGGTAGTGATGATGATAAATGAAGTGAATCCCTCTATTTCTTAATACAGTTGTGACAAACGAATACCGAGTTATGAAATATTAAAATAATTTTCCATTTATTTGCAAAATAATAGAGAACTTCATCGCAAGAAAATGGAAGAAAGAGAGCGTCTGTGGGAGGAAGAGCTACAAAAAGTAATAAATGAATGAAAATTAAAGACAAAATACATGAAAATTGATGTTTCGTACAAACCATACCAACCAAGACCTGTGCTCTCACTCGACAGTTCACATCAGAGAAGAGCACACAATACTAATTGTTATGTTAATCATAATTAAAGTATAAAATAAAATTACATTTAAGTTATATATATTTGAATAAAGTGTTAATTATATGTTAATTAAAGCCAATTTCGTGAGACTATGACTAATATATATTTACATCTAATATAAGGACCGAAAAGACATAAGACATAAGACCAGACCCGGAGAGGGACTCAAACTGTTCGCTCGAATCGAGTCTTTGAAATAAAAAGATTACGAATTGTGTTAACAATAATATGCATGACTTGGGTTTCAAAGATATTGTAAGCGAATCGTTAAACAATAAGAATAAGAAAAATGAAATATTTTACTCAAAATCTTGAAATCTTGAGAACTTGTGAGACGTCTCTCCACTAAAGCCCTAATGAATACGGGTTTCGATTCAAAAGCTTTTCGCGAGATATCTCTGTTTTTAAGAATGAAACGAATTTTTATTATTGTTAATCGAAATTCTTGTCTGAAATGGACTCTCATTTGTACTTAAATTAATATTTGGTATCAAATATTTTTGTTATTCTAATCACAAGATATTTGTCGACAAACAAACAACAAATTCAATTGTGATCTGAAAATTGTAAATAAATTTAATATTAAAAACAAATTTTAATAAAACTTAAAATTCAGTTCTTTATTGCAATCGATTTATTGCATTGATTACCAATTTTGTTGAGATTCTGATTCTGTGTTTCAAATTCTGTGAATTCTGTATATTATTCTGTAAATGGTTTCGATTCCATACTCTTATCGCCATCTGATTTCAGGCAAACAATTCTCTACTCATTGGCTGAGAATCGGTGGAAAAAGCCGTCAAAAATTCCGATACAGTGTTAGACTCGCGCGGAGTGAAAGTGCGCGACGAGTACTCGCTTTCAATAAACTTAGCCCTCATTTACCTCTGATTGTGCCCACTATTAAATTTAATTAACTATATTATAATTTGATGAATCTTTTTAATGAGTTGAGTGAATTTTGATTTCATCTAATCAAATGTCATCACAAGATGATTGGAATTATCGGTAAGTTTTCCATTAGAACTTTTTGACATATCATTTACTAATCTAAATCTAAATTTGTAATAATCTTTTTCTTTTTGTGCGGTCTTTTGGTATTTTAACTTTTATTTTATTTTCTTTATCACGGGTTAAGACATTCAAAAATAAACTTTATATTCATTTGATATTAACTTATCGTTGGCTTCGATAAGAGTCTTCACTCTATTTCAAAGTCTCGTCGAATATGTTTCATAAATAACAGCAAATGAACGCCAAATAAAATAATAATTAATCTAATCATATGATTATATGACATATCGTCTTTCAAATTAACCAGAATTGTATTAAACATTTCAATTTCTCATTTGGTTCAGTAATATCTCGTTTTGACTTCAATTCAAATTGGATTCAAATTAAATTGCAATTGAGTTTCAAATCAAATACCAATTCAACCAAATTAATGATAAAGTTTATACAAATTCAATGTCGACGATGACATTGAATTCAGTGCTCCTCTGACTCGCAAAATGAAGATTAGGGCTTGAAAAAGGTGAAAATTGTTAGGGAGAGAGAGGCGAATGAGATTTGAATTTGCATTGAATATTGCAATTCTTAATAATTCTAGTCTTCAGTCCAATCGTATGATTGATGACTATTATATCTGAGGTATACTGAACTCCAAATGTTGGCATTGGGCCCAAAGTGCGCACACATTTGCACAGCATATGCAACACATATCCAACCCTTTGCAAGAGTACTGCCCATGAAATGCATCAAAACTCTAACAATAATTATATTCTTTGATATATACCAACGAAATAAAGGAATTTTCTTTGTTTAGTAAAGAGATATCAAAAATTATTTTTATTTTTCCCAAAAGTTTTTGATCCGCAAAAAGTAAGAACGTCTGACCCGACAGACAGCAGACAACAACCACAATGTTATGTAATAATGGGAATAACAAAAATGGGAAAAATGTTATTTAAAAATAAAGAAGAATTAGTTTTTGATTTTGATCTGATATGATATGAATCATAACTCGAGTGAAGGCTTTTTATATAACAATACATATTATGGTTTGAAAGTCATTACAAAAAAGTTGGTTATGAAGTCAGTAGAGAACGAGTGCAGTACTCGTTGTGCTCCGGGTTTGGCTCTGTTTGGCTCTACTGTTGCGATGGGACGGCTCTGTTCCTAAACCATCAAACAATTTAGTATTTAAAAAATTCAAATTATAAATTGACTCAACTTTGAAAGGGCTGGCAATGAATGCCTTGAAAATCAGGTTTTCTTTCTCAGCGCACATACACTCGACTCGAATCGGCTTTACTTACACTTCTCTCCAGTTCTCTCCACTGTTTTTAATGATGACATTGAAAGTTCTCTATTTATTTATAATGTATGTACAACCGAGTTATGCAATCCAAGTCTTATTCAATGAATCGCACGTTAACTGAATAGTCAATTGAGTTCCCGATTCTGTCGGTACAGTCGTCGCCACATATTCTGTGTGTTTGTTAAATATTCTGTTGTTATTCCGATTCTCTACTCTTATCGCCATCTGATGTAAGCAAACAATTCTCCAGAATTTATTTCGCAGAGAATCGGTTTCAAAGCCGACCGAAAATCGGCGAACAATGACGTTGAAAGTGAAACTGCGGTCCGACTCCGATCGGACGCACTGTACTATAGCCCCGATCGCGGCCATCAATTACCGAGTCTTTACTCTCTGTCATTAATTTAATCGCCAATTGGTCTACAATTGCCTCATATGTCTTGAAAACTACGCATTTAGTATAATGACGACAAAGAATGAGGTAGGTGCTCTTGGTACTTGTCATTGTTACTTTTGGACATCGGCAAAGCCTCCCTTTGGCCCTTTCCATCCCATGAGACCATTTTTATAAATTTACATCATCCCAAACTTATAAAGACCAAATTTTGGCAAGGGTAACCAAGTTTGCGATGGGACGTCAGGGGAGAAATCAGGTGGGATTTCCATCTGACAGCTCCCTTGACTATGTCTGTGCGATTGCCTTTATCTACCTTTACTTTGATTATTAATTTGTTTATATCGCTATCGCTATTGAATTGCGAAAAAAGTGAAGAAAATGTTTTATTAGAAGGAAATACTTCCAAGTAGTCGGTGAAAGGGGGCTATTGTTTGGTCACATGACTAAAGTTTCCCTTAGTTTTCCAATATATTTCTAAATAGCAGACAAATCCTGATCAATAGGTTTCTACTGATACGAGTGCTGACCATTTCATTGATGTTATCCGAGGTAAAGGTAACATTAGGGGAGAAGTAGAGGAGAGCCTGGTTTCATATAATGGTATGTGTGGTACGAATAGTTGGTAGGATTGTTAGATAGTGTGTGCGCCGACGGAGGCCGAGCACAGGCACAGCACTGGCTCTGAAATGACATTATCAGAGCCATTACAGCGTTGGCACAGAAGAGAATCAACGATTTCAAGTTCAAGGCCTTAGTTTAGTCGATGCAGAATAGAAAGAGTTGTTCGGTGGAGAAGAAGCCAACCCTAGGTTAGAATGAAACCAATGACGACCCGAACGCGAGTGCGTCGATAATAAATCGATACAGCAGTAGATCAGTAGAGTTAACCATCGTTACCATCAACTTATAGTCTAGTTATTTCGCATTTACAACAGATTAACCAATTTATGGGATCCGACTTACCTTCACTATCAGTAATTACACGAATCGAAATCAGAATTAATTCCAAATTAAAAACTTTCCCTTGTTCTTCACTTTTAATTTGTCTTCTTTGGGTACTGAAAGTTAGTGAATGATAGCCACCCAACGGATCAGATGGTTCTTAAGAACTTGTGGATGAGTGTGGTGTTGGGTCCACTCATTGGTGATGGAGACCCGTCTATTAGAAGAATGAGACGATCATTTATTCTACGTCTGGGTTGTATTTTGTCGCCACCATAATTGTATAACAGTGTAAATGTCTAATGACGTCTACTGTGAACTACTATAGTGAACTACAGGTACTTTTTGATTGAATTTCCTCAACTCTGCAATCATTTTAGGCAAACCTTGAATCCAATATTTCGTTTGCTCTAAAATTATATCCAATTTAAAGCTAAAGTTTTTTTGTTTAAATTGGTGGACAATATTTTAAAATCAGTGACTTATATCGCCTTTTGGTCCAAGTTCTTAGTGTTCAGACAGATTGGTATCCCTCCAGAGCTCGAGAGCCGTACGTGTTGTGACTTGACTTGAATGTCAACTTCAGAGATGGGATAAGTCGTAGTAAATAACTGTTGGGTAAGATTTGATCCCTTTTGCCGATCGCGATCTCCTCTCACTTTTTCCCACTATTCAGCTCTTAATTTAACCCATTGTGACTCAGACCACAATTTAGATGTTAATCAAGTTAATTATCGAATGAATGCCATCATAAAAGTCTATTGAATAGAGGTTTGGTTTTTAATTGAAAAATGTCAGTTAATTTTGACGCAGTATTTAATTTGAATGGTTTACTACTTTTTTGCTTTAATAGACTAGTTTTTACAATGTTTTGCCTACAATAGGAAAGCTTAAAGCTTTGAGCAATTAATAATTCTCAAAATGGATTCGCATCTCCACTACTATTGACTGTGAATACCATTTAAGCATAACTTAAGTCAGTTAACAGAATATTAAACAATCATTTCGTGATAACTCTCGCCTAACAGTCATAACAGTCTTATTATAATTTTATTTTTAATAATTAGTACAGATAGTAAATCTAACGCGTGAATCTTACTAAAGTTTTTTAAAGGTTCTTGATTCATTAATTATCGAAAGAAAATCTCAAATTATTGATAAAGGATTATCTATTCAATTTCAAAGTTTGACTAATAAATAATTAACAATTAATATTCAAAATTAAATCTAATTTTTTGTTAAATATAAATATAAATATTCGAAAAGCTAACAACTATCTCCCGGACCACTTTTATCTGGACTTATTTGTTTATCAATCAATTAAATGAGAGTCAATCAAGCATAATATTGATTTATTTGTTAACTAACCTGGTTAAATTTCTTCAAACAATGGACTCAAATGAAAACAATCCTCATAATAGTAGAGAATGACTGAAACTAGATGAAAATGTGCTTTTTTGAACTATTTTGAGAATACAAATAACATTGAATGAGATGATAAAGTTTGGTTTTAACCTATGTGAATTATTTCTAATAGTTTATTTGCCATAGCACGCGTTAAAATTACTATCTGTACCTTAAGTCACAAAACAAATGGTAATTATCAAAGTCGTTCTTGTCTTTGATATAATTGTTTTTGTACTTACCATCAGATTGTTTGAGATAATTATCATCTTGTCTTTCATTCAATGGTTATTAATAAAGAGCTTGTTTGACAGTTTAGGTTGGATTGGGTAGCGATTTGGAGCTGATTCGGTGATTTGCTGAATGAGTCGAATGATCTAGATTTAGATGCTTTGAATGCCATTGATTTATATTAACTCCGATTCAGATGAAGCTATTTGTGAGATAATCAAAGTAGAAATCACTTCCAAAGCAAACCATTTTCATCGACTAATTCTCTTTCATTTCTTCTATTTATGGATAAATTCTCGGATCCGGTATTTAAGTCCCATTCAGTGAATTCTTGTAAACAGAATTGGTTACCGATTGTGAGTCTGAGTTCTGGCTTTTTTCGTAACCGATTTGTTTGAACAAAACAAAACTGACGTTTCAATTGTGCGATGTATTGGCTTTTGATTAGTTCGTATCTATTAATAACAAATTGAGTTATCATTCATTTGATTGCATCACTCAATGTCTCTATCGTTGGCTTTAATTACGAAGGCATTTGTCTCTAAGCAATCAATTCATATCACATCCACATATTTGTAGAATCAATTGCTTAACTCAAACATACATTCAATTGAAATGAAGTTCTAGTGTTTGATTCGGTTCGCGATTCTATTGAGTCTATTGTCGAGCGTTCGGTATATTTAGTAAATATCGACTGAATTTCATTCAATTCAAGGTTAGATATAATACATGGGATTATGTGTTACGTACGAAGAATCGGCTCATTTTTCTTAACATCAAAGCCAAGAGGTTTTGATGGAAGGGTTGGCCGCAGTCTATCGGAGCTAAAATTGATGGCCACTTCACTTATGTCAAATTGTCTCAAACTATCATCTCATCAAAGAATTTGTCCAATTCTTCTCTTATGAATCATTCTTGAGGTAGAATTTTTATAGCAATTTAAAACGAGGAAAAATGTAAATGTCGTCCGATTGTCACTTACAATGTTAATTAAGATTCTTGAAGGAAGTCTAATGCGTTTCTAACCAAAGATTAATCAAGGATATCGATTCTCATCATTAATTCATTGATTGCTTTTTACCATATCATAAAAGTCGAGTCTAATATTATTAATTGTTTATTGGTTTAGTGCACACAGTATTCCCTTTGTGTGACATTTTCCGGATGAAAAATCAATACTTTTATACCGATTGGAAGAGAGCCTTGATCTTCATGGTCTTCACAGTCTTTTGTGGTCGTTATGATCTTTGTGTATGTGTTTGTTCTACACATAACTCATTCTTTCGATGACCAAATTTTTTTTTAAGTTATAATTTCAAATGAAATCTATTGAAAAAATGTTTTCTTTTTTGAATAATTTGTTTCACGCCTTATATGGACTAAAAATATTGGCTATAATTAATCATTCATTTGGTTGAATAGATTTTTTGTGTCGTTTTTGCAGAATTCGTTTCATTTAAATTCTGTTTCCTTGAAAGCAATTAGTTTTGAGTTAGAATGAGCCACAATGGGTATATCTCCCGATGGATAATTGCAGACAATTTAATTAAGAATTCTCTTAAATTAAGTTAAGTCTCGTTCGGTAAACCTCTGCTCAGAGGAATTCATCGCAGACTTAATGTCATTATTCTTGTAAAGCATTGAAAATCAATTATCGAATAATTTTGTTTTAAAGTGCTTTTTTCATAAAATCGCTTATCATTACATTAAAAAGTTTGAGCCCTTTATGGCCTCAATTATTCTCTGGAAAAAGCACTGATTTTTATATCGGTGGCCGACCTCTGTCTCAAAAGTTCTTCTTCGATGGCCTTATCTGTCGATTTGATGGGCTTTTATTCACAATTATCTTTCAATAGTTCTTTGTTTGAAGACTGATATCGATTGGTTAATGAATCTGATATAAGACATAAAGGATTAGTGAGAGAGTTAGAGACAGGGAGGGAGAGGGAGAGAGCCAAGGTATCCCAGGTATATCTGACTGATTTTCTATAATTGTTTATTTATATTGATTGAGCGAACTCACTCAAACCCAAACTCAAACTCATTATTGTAAGTTCGGGGTAAAATTGTTACGTCAGAACATGTTTAACATCAAACCAGCCGTGTTTTGAAGGCCTACTATTCGGCTGCCAATCGTCAACCCTTTGTATGTCTGGTCTAAGCCGTTGTTTCAATTCAAGAACAAATGAAAATAAAATGTCTGATTATTTTCTTTATACCTCTCCCGAGAGAGAGCATAGACACGAACTCTCCCTTAAAGCTCATGCAATGTAATGATATTTCAATTTTTTTCTCTGTCTTAACATTCAATTGCTTTTTGTTCATTCAATTGGCAGCCAATGCACAGAAAGCCTTGAATTTTGGTGTTGTCTGTGTTCTTGAGACCAGTCTTTTGAACGCAAATTTTCATTTCGACATAAGTGAAGAAAAAATGGTTTTCCAATGCCTTCTGAAGATAGGGTTGTCTTCGAATGAATAGAAAAAAGTCGATTAGACATCTGTAATGAGTCACTCCTTATATAAGAAATTTAGTTTTCGAGACATTCTGTCCGTTAAATGATTGGGTTATTCGGAGTTTCGGTAGTTTTGTTGTTTCAAATCATTTTATTTGATATTAGATTTTATTTTTAATTCTTTCCTCAATTTTATTCTTTCTTTTTTCAAAGAACTCTAAGTGAAAGTTGTTTTTTGTTGCCAAACGTCTGATGAGTTTTCCAATGAAAAGGGCTTTAAGTTTGTCTGCGATTCCGATAAATAAAAATGTATTTTAAAAATTTAAAACTTGAAAATTGTTATTCTGTCAGTCGATTTCAATTCCAAGTATAGAATCGAGTCTTTTATCTACTATTTTATGGCTTTTATTGTCAGCCGTTGTTATAAAATTGTGTTCAACTGTTTTGATAGATATGCGAGATATTAGTCTCAAAGTTAAGAAATAATTCATTTTATTAGAAAAATATTTTATTCAAATTAAAATTCAAATTTTAATTCCAATCCAAAAGTTATGCAAAATATGTCAAAACAAGAATTTATTTTGATATCGGATTTTCTCCGACGGATGTCTTGATTTGGATTCAATTAAACTCAAACTATCCTCGTTTTAGGGAAAATGAATTGATTTTAAAATCAATTAATCGTCACAACACTTGTGATCGCAATCATTAGTGTTATCTCGAGTGTAAAATTTATGTCTCATTCCAAATGCAATACTAAAGGCTCTGAAAGCGAAAACTTTATTAGTTTTGCTATTTATTGCACATTAGATACAAACTATACCTGATTATCAATTTTAAAAGACCCGGCGCTCAGACACTAATCACTTAAATGTTTGGACAGTTTTTCATTAGAAACAAGTCTGAAATACCCATCGGTTGAGCACTTCTAATGAAATTCAAACGTCTTTTCAGTTAAAATCGTTTCTTTACGTCAAATATATCTTTGGTTTTATAACTGTTTTGAAAAAACGTTTTGTCGACTCAAATGAGGAAAACGGCGTTTTTGTTAATAGACTTATGAAACGATAAAATGATTTTCGGTTTTCGCTTTCAATTATTTATAATTTTTTTTGTACTAAAAAGTGAAAAATGAAATTCTAATGGAAGTCAAATGATGTCAAATGTGTTAAGATTTGTATTATTGATAACATTATTCAGAAATAGTCTCGCAATAGAATTGCTATCAATTGAAGACAAAAAGTACACTTTTGTTAGTTATCATTGGACTTCTGATTAGCCTTTCTTTTGTCCGGGTCTTTGTCTCAACTCTTCATCTTTGTCTACACTTTTGTTTCTGTAATCAACGGATGATTGTATTGTTATGTCAATGAATGCGATTCTCGTGGCTATGAATCGATTTTAGAGTTGAAATTCGAGTCTATATCTCAATATTGAATACATAAGTGGTGTCTATCGGCACAGAATATCGTCACATATATATCTGGGTTAGAGATTCACCTCGCGATTGGACTCCTGGCAGTCTTTGCCAACACCAATGCCATCGCAGGCCATCCTATGAAACGATTGCTATACCTATCCGTCAACAGTAGATAATAGCGATTCAATTGAATCGATGGCATTGAGAAGCTATGAAAAGTCCCGAATTTAATCATGAGATAATCGATTGTTCAAAAAATGAATGAATAGGTGTTTCATTGCATTCGGAGGAGTGCTGACAATCGAGGAGAGGGATAGGGAGAGAAAGTACCTGTTCATCGATGTTCACTCCTGTTTGCAAAATGCATTGCAACCGATCCTCACAGCTATTGTTCCCCGAAATCCCAATTCCTCACTGATATCCAGTAAACCCATTGTTTTCCGTCACTTGAGATCTCATTGTTTTAATTGTAATGAAAGTATTAATACAAATATTAAGTGCAAACTATTTTCGATACATTTGTAGTTCGTTATCAGTGGTGGACCAGTGGGTGGTCTCACCTCAACCAATCTCGATAATTAATCTAACCTAACATCATATATAAACAGAGAATCACTGCTAATTAGGTTCAAACCATTTACTTGTGTATCACTTATTCATTCGTATCCGAGAAAACACTTTTATGGCACTGAAAGTGGTTTTCAAGTCTGCGGTTGAGTGCGATCGGAAAGTCTCGAAAAGTCTGGTTTCGGAGTCAAGTGGACAGCCATTAGCGCCAAACCCAGTGTTGGGTTGTCCTCACGTTTTATGAGACAATTGCTCTGAATATATGCGAACGTTTGTTATCATTGTTGGCATGTCTTCGCTATCACTTACTGACAAAGTTTTGATGGGATTCCAACACTTATTGCTGTTTCGACTCCACTGCAAATGTTTTTCTCATTTATTATTTGTTTAATTATTAAATAATTTATTTCTCATTAGATTTGAATTTCCTTTTTCTCTGTAATAAACCGTTTCGTATATCGAAATGATTTAACAAAATCTCTTATTTATAGAACGATTTAAACGATTTATTTCTTCCTTTGCAGGCAATCGGCTGATGACTAATGTCCTGAGCGGTGTGTGTCTGACCCGAGAGAAGAGTCAATACCGCCAACACCTGTCGCGCACCTCAACCAAGCGCTCGATAGACGTCTAACGCAATGAATGGCAGAAATTAGTTAATTAGCCAAACATAATGTGAAGAGACGTCTCGTCCGCCTCTGCGACCGAAGTGTGAGTTACTGTCAATAGTCATAGACTCCGGTCATTCTCTCCTTTCCTTTCTGTGCATTACTTAAAATGATTACAACAAAAGTGTTGTAAATCTGTTTTTGTCACTACTTTTCGTTGTAAACACCGATTCGTTAAATGTCTTCAGTCGTGGATCGAAACAAAATTAATTAGAATTGATTGTCAGCCACCCGTCCGCTGTCCGGTCCGGGACCCGAGTAGTGTTCAGCCGGGTACCACTCTGGGTTCACATTCGGCTTACCGGTGCTCTACTCTGACCACCAGTGCTATCGTAATAGATAACTGTGAACACAGCTGGTGGTATCTCAGTTGAATCTACCTCGACATCTACCTGAGCAGAATCACTCGTACACCAACCCTCTCAACCCCTTGAGTGTCGCTCTCATTGATTCGCCATTCCATCCACCCATCCGTTGCTCGGTATTGGCTCAAGAAGTATAAGTAAGGTTTTATTTTTGGTCCAAAGAATTGATTGTGGATTTGATGAGCACTGCCGTAGAGATGGGTAACTATGGGAACAGTTGAAAGTCGTCATCAGCAGCAGTGCCATCAGCACAGGACAAGTGTTGCCACTGTTTCGTTCTTCGCTTATCTGTTGCCTCACTCTCTCCCTATCAATAACTATCTCTCTCTATATGTCATCGAATTATTTGATATTTATTTTCGTTGAAATCTATTTCTTTGTTTAAATCTCTTTTCACTAAAAATCATTAATCATTTGTTGAGAAGAAATAGTTTGAAAATTGATTACAATTTGTCATTGAATTGAATTGAATTTCGATAATTGTTTTGAAGACTTCTCTGGAAATTCCAATTCATTTGAATTCCTAATTATAGTAACCGTTATTTTGATTAATGAATTGTTTTATCTGAAGTCCGATCGGTTCTATCGGTTCGTCCGTTCAAACAATTGGTTGTGTTTTATGTCTTTTCACAAAAATATATGTATTTTGTGCTTCAAATTATGAAATTTGACGCCAAAACTCATTTTTCTTCCTTAAACCGAAGCAAAAGTAATTTAGACGACAGACTGATTGCCAATCGGATTGAGTACTGGTATGTGTCGTCCCCTCTCTTCGCACAGCCATATATCGGATTCCTTTCCGATTCCACAATCATTTTCACATAATTTTTTGTTTCTTTTAAATTCATTTATCACTTAATTGTCATTTCTTAAGACAATTCAATGTCTGATCCATTATTTTCGTGATTATAATGTGTAAACAATTTGTTCACTAATACCGACCAAAACTAACATTTCTCTAATTCTCTCCCAAATCAATGACATTTCGTTTTTGATTAACAATTTGTCACAAAAACCAAAAACTTTTCATTTCATTCACATATGAGTTGTGTTTGCGATCTCTATATTCAATATATTGTCACAAAAAGTACATTTAATTCTGAGTCCCGTTTCGAGTGCCGACCCCTCTCTCGCCGGCTCTATATTTTTCTGCTATGCTTTTCAATGTGTAATACAATTCCCTTAATCTTTAGCTCTGAATAATTAATAATAATTTTTGTTACAGAAATTGTTGTCCAATTCAATTGACAACTATTGAGAACTACATTACAATTCAGTTCGAGTCGAGCTCTCGATTCAGTCGTTTCTCTCAGTTCAGAACAGTTTATGTGAGATTCTAGTTAAAAGTAGGTCTACCCTACTCTACCCGAGTCTATCCCAAGTCCATTTGTGACTGTTCAGCACCAGATTCACTGCAGGTTTGCCTTAAGTAAACAGTTTTTAATAGATATTGAATTTAATTGAAGTTTAATTGATTCGAAATTGTGTTTCACTCGCTCTCCATATGGAAACAGTTTTATATAAAGTTTTCAAAAATGCCGACCAAAGCGAGAGTAAATAGGATTCTGTTTGGTTTGTATGGTTTAACTATGGGTGAGACCCTCTGCCGACTAATTCAGTTACGATTTGTTTTTCATTATTACCTTTCGATCAGAGATCATATGATTTTGCTTTAGGTGTGAGCCATAAGACTAATCCGATGAATGGTTTCAATCATTCTCAACACCGATCACTCGAGAGATTAGCTCTTGTTTACCGATCATTAGGTGATCTAATACAAGATCCTAATAGCAAAGTATTCACAATCTCTTTCACCATTTTGCAAAATCATTTCGAGATCAAAATTAACGTTTTTATAACCTTTTTTCGGTTGAAGTTTGCGCTCCGGTTGTGTCCGCACTGTTTGAGGATCTTCTGTCTTAATAGCAATCAGAGCTGAGCCCTGTGTTGGCTTCACTTGTGTTGGTCCGGGTTTGAAACACTGGTAACTTCGCTCCCAAAATTGCATTTTACACGTATCACGTGCTAAGTTCACGCACTCTAACCATTGCTGTAAATGCATTTATTTGGAGCGCAATATACCAGTGAATGATCGCATCGCACAACTCATTACAATTACATTTTACATAAATTTTTAATCAATTTATTTAATTATTTTAATCAAAAATAACATT
>JAQGAJ010000366.1:0-16200 GCA_034689365.1 Liebstadia similis | reverse complement strand
ATGATCAAATCGGATAAAAAATATATTTGAAAATTGAAAATATATTCTCAAATCAACTAAATATATATAATTTGATCGATCAATGGATTTAACAATTGATCTGTAATTGAAATAAAAAGTAAAATCAAATTCCGTTTAAACATAACTGAAATTATTATCAAATTTAACGCAACTTTCCGTAGAATTATTCCAAAAATCGATTAAATAAATAATTTAAGAATTAAGCGATTCTTTTATATATAAATTTAAAACAATATAAATTCAAACAATTCTCTCAATTTTTTAATCCCAGAATCGATGGAAAGATGAGTCCAATTAAAGAGATTTAGTAGAATTGGTCCCTCGATATGAATCCCATGAGTAGACCACTCGTGAGGACAACCGATCTCTGAGTAGTTATTCGGTCAATTCGTCCTTAAGTGACGACAAACAGCTCTTCAAGAGTTGGACTTCGGCCTGAGTTGGGACATAATTGTTGTTCGATTAGGTTCGAGACGAGAATCAAAGAGAAGAGACAAACCTTGGAATGTTTGAGTTGAAGTTCAGCCAATTCAACCAAGTTTTTACGAAAAGCCCCGACGCGTCTCGTCTTGTAATCAGTCAGTTCTGCAAATGTTAACAATGGGTTAGAAAACAATTGAAGAGATAAGAGTTCAATCAGTTGGTGAATATCGATCTAACCTTGTTTTGCGAGTTTCGATATATTTTCAAACTTCTCGCACGCCTCCACTTGTGCTGACTCGGCTGCGGCCACTTCTTTGTTGCGCGATCGGGCCTTTTCTAGGTTTCGGTTTGCGGTCTCATAATTAGCTAAACATCTGAGTCTTCGATACAACAGATCCTAAAACACCAGACAATGAAATACTTGATTAAACTTAAATGTCATTACTTTTGACGCCTGAGTGTCGCGCATATAATATCGAAGTAGGTCTGAGAGTTTCAAGTCTTGGTCCGAAGCCATCCGTCCCTCAGTTTTTCGTGCCTTTTCTAAACAATCGGCAATTTTGCTATAAAACGCCTCCAAATCCGTCTGATCTACTGTTGCCAATTGGATCAGTCCTGAAGACGTCTTTATGTAAGAGTCGGAAACGTCTATCGAGACATAAGATGGTTAAAGACATGGCAGCGAAAAGAATGTTTCACTTTTGTGGGCGCGGGTCATAGCGTCGGCTTTCATCGTCGCGTCCTTTATATTAGTGTAATATTCATTAAGAAAGAGACGCTCCCTCTCGAAGAACTCGTCCACATCTTTCATAGTGGAGTTGAGGACCATATCATCGGCCGAAGACCTAATGTTGGAGAAGAGGCTGACCAGTCGTTCCTTTTTGTTCTTTCCTCTGACGCTCAACTGAATCGCGAAATCGTTTTAATATCAAATGTAAATATAAATAAAAAGTTTACGTCGTTTTCATATTCCAAAAATATTCTGAAGTTTTGATCATTTCTGAACTTCGGGTGGACGGCCAGTCTCTGGAGGAAGACCTCATGCATGGCTACGGTCTTCTTGAAAGTGGCCAAATACTCGGCTTCCAATTCCTGTTTCATTTTAGTGAACTCTTCTTTGGTCATTGTGCCCTCGCCGTCGCCTAACTTCTGGAGCTTCTCTCGGGAGGCATCGAAGTCCGGTCGGGGAGGCGCTGGAGGGATCTGTTGGGTGACAATCGATTGATTGAGTCGATTCGGATCACCAAAAGATCAATCATTTACAATAAAACCGGCGTATTCTTCGTTGTCGACCAGACATGTGTGCAACCAAATGAACTCTTCGTGTTGTCGGACAACCGAAAAGTCTTGAGACTTGAATTCGGGTAAAGTTGTCTAATGAGGACAAAGTTGAGGGTTAGGGTCAGAGACTTGAGTTCGGGTACGACTGAAGACATACCTTCGTGTGGACCGTGAACTTCACTCTTTCCCTTTCACTCAATGCATCCGAGATATCGACCACTAGTGCCGAATCGGCCAAATCGATGGTATCTGATCGCGACTGAAGTGCAATTCATTTGTCTTAAACCCGATTCAATGACTGAAATCAAAATATCGATACCTTATTGTTGAGGTCCGTATGAGTCGATTGCTTTGAGTTTTGAGTCGAGTCCTCACTTCCGTCGTGAAGAGTGAGCATCGCTGAAGAAGTCTTGTGTCTCGAGGTTTGTCTCACAAATCGTATTTCGACTGATAATTAGATCTTTTGCTTAAATCGTCTCAAAAGACAACTATTTTACTGTATTTCGGCTCAAATTAAAAGTAAACAAAACCGAAAAATAACTCAAATCTAATGATTAATCGAAACTAAAAGTCAAAAGTAATGCAAATTATTATTTATTGAATTAATTTTAAGTTAAATTAATGTAAAAACTGATTAACGAATCGCTAATTAATAACACAAACAGTGATTTCATTCAATTTGATTCACATTATTGTCAAAACACACCCATAAAGACGACTATCAGAGGGCCGTTCAGGCAT
Organism: Liebstadia similis; assembly: GCA_034689365.1. Taxonomy (NCBI): domain Eukaryota; kingdom Metazoa; phylum Arthropoda; class Arachnida; order Sarcoptiformes; family Liebstadiidae; genus Liebstadia; species Liebstadia similis. The sequence goes on along the minus strand of JAQGAJ010000366.1, from coordinate 13,734 downwards.
TCAGTGATAGACTTTTCATCAATTTTACTTCAATTTAACTCTTATTTTAATTTTAATCATTTAAATTCAGTTAAATTTACTCGAAATTATCAAAATCTATCAAATTTATGACATCAATCGTCTCGTAATTAGAAATTTTTCATCCAAAGGGTATTTTAGTCAAGGATTACATCTCACAGTCTATTACAGCATTGGGTTCAACAAGTATTTGATGGCAAATCAGTTACAATTATGAGTCCTATCACTCATTTAAATAAATTATAGTTTGACTAATTATTGAGATCAGTCTAATTGATTATCATCTCGTCTGTGATAATGCACTGAAGCTTTAAAAACCAAAATTCACTTTTAATTATCTTTTCTTTTATTTCGCTTTAAAATAACTTTTTTGTCGTTTGGATGAAAATTAATGTTTAATATAAAAAGTTTTTAAAAACTTTAGAAAACAATAATATATTTCGTTAATAAACTATCGATTTTACTCTCTTTTACATAATTATTGATTAATGTTTTAGAATTGATTCGATTTTATATATCGTTTGTAAAATGTAATTAATATTTATTGACAAACGTTTTAAGAATAAGTCGGCGATTGATGTTAAGGTGAATCTGAAAAGGGATTTGTCATTGAATTGGTTTCACTTGAAAACGGATTTCCTTTCTATAAACTTATGCTTTAATAATAATCGTTAAGGCATTGAACCGAAAATGGTTAACAAATTATTTATTTATTCGTTAATTTATGTTCAATTGAGTAATAAATACAAAATTTACATTTAATTGTACTTTAATTGTACACTAAAAGAGGTTCACATCATTTGACACAAAATTTATTTGTAATTAATAATTATCACAAAATTCTATTTTCTTTTAGAATCCAGAGTTCAGTATCTGTTGGGATGTATGGGAACGGTTTGACCGCTGCCCACACACGAGACTGTCCGCGGCCAGAGATGACCAGAGGATCAAAAGCCCTAAGTCTTCATTTGCGAGTTTTGATGACTTTATTCCAGAGACTGTTCATAAGGGACGGCCAGTCGTCAACATTTCCTATATCTGCGACCATATATGAACTGATTGTTGGATTTGATTCGTAGAGCCATTCCCTGACTTTCTTGTGATCGTAGATATACTTCATATTTAACGGGAAGTGCCTTAAGTTGAGGTAAGCGGCGACCACTCCGGTCAAGAAGACGTCATCGATAGGAAGAGTCGGATGTATTTTATGCGCCGCTTCGAAGATATCAAACGCGATATCCGGAGTGAAAAAGTATGCGACGCCCGAGCAATAGGCCGGATATGACCGGAACGGGTATTGTTGTTGAGTGAGAGCCCATTTGCCGTCCCGTTTAGGAGGTGTGCCCTCAGGAAAGAGAGAACAGGCGATGATATTATTGGGATTGTGGTTGTGTTTGGAAGCGTAAAAAGTTTCCTTAAGAACTTTGATGGTCGTGAAGATGTCAATGAAGGCGTCGTCATCTGCTTTCATAATGAATTTGGTTGAATTGCAGAAATTCAAAACCCATTTATAGCTCGTTAAGTGTTTGTAAGTCAAGTTATGGTATGAGTCGACAAATTTTGCCGAAACTAAGTCTCTATGCGTTAGATATTCATTAAGTAATAGTCTGTCAACAGTCGAGTCGTTGACCAAACCTAATATGAAGACAACAATTACTTTATATCCGTTCACAGCCTTTAATGCGCCCCAAGTCTTGCGAATCACATCTCTTTTGAGAAAGTTTTTTGGCGATGAATGAACTAAAGCCACCAAAAATGGTTTGGCTTCTGATGAACACAAATGGGAACCGTTTCGCACAAACTCGAAGTCATTTATGTCTAACAATTGTCTTTCACCGACCGATGACTGCCAGGCGCTGATCGGACGATCCGTTGAGTTGCGGATCAACTGAAATGATGGCGCGAACTGGTATTTGTCACGGAAGTCGGTTCTGATGTACTTCGGCTTTGAGTCTGATATGATTTTATCCGACGAATAATTTTCTTTGAAATTATTGCCGATAATAGTTATAAAAGCAAACAACAGAAGAGGTATTATAAGCACAGACACGAGAAGAGAGCGCATCCATCTTCTAAACCATCGCATCTCATCTCTCATTTGCATATCAATTATTATAAGACATTATTTTCTCAAATTCTTGAGCGATGTCTCAAAAACTTTAAGAACATCGCTGTCGAGACCGGAATCACTATCACTGCAAATACAAGTTATAAATGAATGCAAACGATCAGAAGGAGAGCCGATCCGTTCGGATGTCAATCGGAGCCACTTTTCTTCGCAAACTTTTTTTTTCAGGTATGCCCTGAATGTCAGTTACAATCGAAAGCTTCAAATTTAATGCAAAGTTTGGGTTAATCTCGAGAAACGCGTTTCAGGTCTACGAATGGTTTGCGAGTGAAGAGAACTCTCCTGAAGAACAGACTCGAACTGAAGACAAGACGAAGTGAGGCATTAGTCGACGCCTACATTGTGTAACCGAATCAGAACCTGATCACTGAGATTGCCATAAGGCGTGACTCACTTTTCTTGATCTTCACTTCATAAACATTTCTTTCCTGATTTTGATTAACTGTTTATACGATTGAATATTTACAGAAAAAATTGAGTCAATTTGGAAATAAACAGCGGTTGGGCTCACATATGCATCGATGCCATGGTTTGGATGGCAATTGGTTCGGATATAACAACAAATATCTCAACAATAATAGATCAATGCTTTTGATGTGATATTAAGAAAAGTTATTAAGTTTTTGATGAATATAATGATGAAAACGAATAAATCATTTTTCAGTCTCGGCTTAAATACAATGAATGCAAAAGCGATTCTTCGATGAGAATAATATCGGTATTAAGGGTTCAAAAGCCGAATCAAAGGCCTTCTTCTGACACCATATATATTATGTCCATCGATAACATATTTCATTAAAGAGACTGCCGTTCAGTCGATTCCACTCTTACTTTGATTAGAATTCTTGTGTTTAATAACTAGTTGTATAAAAACCAGTGGAGACTAACGTAAGGGACGGCAGACTCTTCTCTATTAGCCTTCAATTTGATGCATAACTGGGTGTTTGAATCGAAACAAATTGGTTTCGAACCAATCGCTCACAAAATATTTGCTAATTCGTGGTATTCTTTCGATTGACATCTCAGTTATGGTTCTTTCAGTTCGTGCGAAACAACTTTTTTCGGCTGACAATCATTTCAATAGACAAATGATAAACAAATATACTATAGATCTGTAAAAATTAGATTCTTATTAGATTAAAAGTACTTTCAGTGATCTTAAGGTAAAATAATGTGTGAGCTGTCAGTCCTCACAATATTATCTATCAAAACAACAAATTGAAAAATTCCATTCATTTCATAGGCCTTATTGTGAGCCAAAAGGCGCCGGTTTTAGGCCTCAGAAAACATTCGCAACCTTTCATATTGGGATAAATAATGAACAAAACGGGAGTTCAGTGTTAGTCCTGTGTTAGCCCAGTGTTAGCCAAACCATAATCTTCTCCCGAACTCAACAAAACTGAGGGAATTCGTTGACTATAAATAATTTTTTATGAGAATCTTTGGCCAAAGTTTGACATTTCTGGTGATTTGCAGAGAAGATAATGAGTCAGTGATAGTGACGGATGAGCTCTGAATAACAATTAATTAAATTTTGTATTTATTTACGAATTAAGAGTTTTTTCAATTATTTTTTAGGCAAAACGTTAATCGGATTTCTTAGCGAAAGAATGTCTCGAAAGAAAAGAAGAATAAAATTTTCGAATCGATTAATTAAAAGTGAAAACAAGAAAACGATTGGATTTGCAATAAAAAGTATCTGATCTTAAAAGAGATCAATGTCTCGAAGAGGAGGTCCGACTCCTAAGTCTGATTAACAATGAATAGAAAAGTAAATTGAAATTATTCATCACTGGATAACATGGGATAAGAGTTTGTTTGAGCAAATTGGTCGACAATCCTATTCTTTCAGCGAGTAATCACTAATCAGGAAGAACTACAAACTCAGAGCCCTTTCCCAAACCGTTCCCATATATTCTTGTTTTTGTTTGCAAATAGTTTTGATTTAGTTTTCCTTAAATATAAACTCGGAGTTAATTATTTTAATAAAGATTTCGAGCAATGAATAAAAAAATCATTTAATTTGACGATTCATTAAACCAGAAATGACTCTCAAATTCAATTGCATCTCATTATAGCCCTTCTCTTCCCTTCTCTTCCCTTCTCTCCTGACTTTCCAAACATTTATTTTTCGTTTGACTTAATTTTTATGATCAGAGGTCGTGTCTGAGAGCTATGCCAGACGTCGATCGAGTTTAACATCGGTTTTGGTTAAGTAAGAAGAATGTGGAAACAAATTGGTTGAGGTCGAGATGTCAGGACCGGATGAGTGGCCACCGGATGATCGCTCAGTCCTTATTAATGGGGTTCAGGACTCGGGAATCAGGAATTGTGTGCTTCGGACGAACAAACTTATCATTTAAAAGTGATTTTGTTTCGATGAGAAATGAATTTGTCTTAACCTAACCCTAGAGGTTGTTTGCGATCGGGTTCTCATGAATTAGTCGATGAAAAATAAGGAAATAATGAATTTAGAGAAACGCATCGGTGAAGCAATCGCTCGAATCTGAACCAAACGCACAATTTGATGAATCGCTGGGTTGTCCTCAGACAAGAAAAATCACTGAATATAATAGCTTTTTAATGGATTACGAATTATAATATGCCTTAAGATATGAGAAAATTTTATATCAAAGACAATAAGTTATTCAATAACTCTATTAATGGCACGGAATCTGAGGGAAGAATCGTTGTCGCTATCAATGCAACCAAATGTCACACTTTTAACTGATTTTAATTCTTTTGGTGTAAATCAGAATTAACTCAAATAATAAGATTTGGAAAATAAATCAGAATCAAAGTCAGAAAACAGAGGTAACAGAGGTTTCAGTTTAAGGTAAATATTTTCCAGTTTTTTCTGGTTTTCGCAAAAACTTTTTAACGATTCCGAGAAGGCATCCAAACATAGGTTACCCAAAGTTGTCAATCAATCTCTGCTCGGTTTCAATGCTCTTGTCTTTGGGTTAAATTAGAAATTGTTTGATAAGAAAAACGTCAAAAACGAAAATAATAACAAAAAATTCATTGTTTTCTCAACAAATGATTAGTTTGTGAAACAAAATCATTACATAAAACGCTTAATGTTTTACATTATGAAAGCAATTGAGTCGAAGAGAGAGAAAAGAAAAGTAAAAACAGATTTTGACTTCTCTTTCAATTGTAGTAAAACATAAAACCTATGCATTCATTTGAGGTTCACCTCAAACAACTTGTTTTATCAATCGGTTCCTCTTTTTTTGGCTCTTATGTGAGGACTGGTTCTAAGCTCTGGCGCTAAGGCTAAGCACTTTTTAGTGGTTCGAAAGGAATTTTCAGACATTTTCAGATTAATAGCATTGCGAATAAGAGTGAGATCACAAACCAATAGACAAGAAATGTTCGGTTTTCACAAACACTCAGTTCGGTGTAAATCACGCAAAACATAGTTATAGTAAGACTCGAGTTATCCTCAGTTGAGCTCAACTTTTGAGCATTAAGTCGACGGTCAGTCACCCATCAAATCCAAGTCTTTCCCTGACTTTGATTCACTCGCAAACTCATTATTAAGGAAACGACTGATTGTATTATAATTCGTGATATTATCTCTCGTTTTGATCGACTACTGGAAAGGTCTTTGCGTGAAAAGGACTAACAGTCGGACTCAAACCGATAGCCATAACGAGGAAGAGATTTCACTCCTTTTTGGCTCATATTTCCGATCATTTATTTTCACCCGAAATACCATTAATGTTGTACTGAAAGGACTGAATGATAAATGTGAACAAACTGTGAACAAACAGTTAACTGATAGTTAGTATCGGTTAATATCAGATAATTTTGAGCTAATATTGAGTAAGTTTTGAGTTTAATGTGTATTAATAGAAATATCTTTACATTTAATTTACCTAATCGTCCGATACTTGAGTTCTTCGTCGTACAGAACTTCCGCATTCATTGCTTTCATTGAATCTTCACACGAATCAAAACTTTTCTTCAGTACCTTTTTGTTTGTTATGGCACTCGAGAAGAGATTAGTTATTATTTTAAGCTAAAGATAATACTTATGAAAAGGATTGACGAGATTTGTGTTCATTCAAAACTTAATTAATGTGAACTTCGCTTTGAGAACGAGTTCTTTGTGTTTAGACAATAACCGTTCCTCAAAACCCAGTCCTAAACCTGGCCATCAATTTATGGATGACTCGCACTCATAATAAGATAATTATCTCAGTTATGATAGCCTTATATAATAGGAGTGAAGACATTCGGTGGCAATGAATACCATTTCATACCATTGAAAGACTATTCAAACTCTTATGACAACTATTTTGCACTTTATTTAAGACTCTATTGAGTCGTGATTTTAATGATATCTTTGAAAGGCGTTAAAAATGTAGTCAAAAGAGAGATTCGTTTGGAAAAGATTTATATTTAATAAAGAAAACATTGAATCGAAAAGAAATTGGAATTTATGTCAAAAAATAATTTATCTTTTGATCAAATGCTCCGAAATTTTGTTTGTTTTAATTGTAAGTCCGTTGGACTCCACTCAGGCTCTGATCTGATTGGAGTAAATCACAAGTTATTTGATTTGATAAACGATCCAAATTACAGATATCAACCATCAAAACGATCCGTCATTTTCTGACCACACTTTCAAATGAATTTTATTTTATTATGAACTAAGACTTCACTGATTAGCAGATTTCGCAAAAGTTGCTAAACTTTTATGAAGAGATTAAGAATTTGTGTGAAGAAGAGAAGTGAAGACTGTCTGACAGATAGCGAAGTCCTTGAGTGACAAAGACAAGGGCGGACCAGATTTGCCAGATTTGCCAGATTTGCCTCAATGCCAATAATTATTCCCCAAATAGTTATCTAATTATTTCGGCGAAAGATATATAAAATATTAATTTTATTTATCGGAGTTTTAGGAATCGATAAAATGAGAAATCGATGTCTTTTGGCATTTGATGGGTTCAACAGACTGTTGGGACCGATGGAGAGCCGACTGACGGCTGATCGCATCCAAACCTATCGTCCGATCGTCTTTCGGATAATAAAATTGCATAAAATAATAATTTTGATGAACATATAAATTAATTATTAGTGTCCTCACGTTTAAGCGATTCAAACCATTATGATATGAATTTCATTATCAAATTTCTTAACCAAAACAAAACAAAAGTTCCCTTTCGCTGAAGAAGAGGTCAACGCCTCGGATCTGTTACTCCTGTGATGGACCTCTTGTTCGATGGTTTAGCGATTCTTTGGCAACAATTCTTCACTAAAAACTAGAAACAAAAGGACCTCTTCTGTGATGCGATTGACGTTTAACGAGGTTGTGGTCAATAATCCCTTCGATCGGTAGGAAAATAGCAGAAGAGATAGAAATGATTAAACTTTTTCTTATTTTTCCGAATTCTTATTCTAAGTCTGTATTTATGTAAATAAGTATTTCAATCGTGACTTCAATTCAAAAGATGTAAATTAAAGGTTAGAATGAATACCAGATTTGAGGCGAACATAGTCTCTGATCAGAGTCTTCAAAACGAGTGACGATTGCAATCGATTTGAGTCTTATTTAGTGCCTAACCTGGTGTTTGTCCTCACAATGGGATCGGTTTAAAGAGGAACTGATTTACTTCTGATATGTTTGGCCGTGGCTTTGGTTTTGGGCGAACTCTTCAGATGCTCTCCAACTGTAGAAGTTATAGAGTCTAGAACTCTATAGTAATAAACCAAATATTTTAAAAACAGGATATCATTAAAATGCAAACTCAACTAATCCGTCAAAAGTAACTATTATTGAATTTTAAACTATGTTAATACTTGAATAATACGTGTCATCATAATCAAGATCATCCAAACCTGCGTCTCAACACTCAATCCACTCAATTAGTTATTCAAAGACTTAAAGTTTAGAAACTTTTAATATAAGATTCAGGAATTCAATTAAAAACCATTGAAACGTAATTTAATTGATTGACTGAACCAAAGAGTGGTTGTCATGACTGATATCGTGGTCATCGATATCTTTTCTTTTGGTATAACTGGTTATAACGCAAAATATTTTGATCCGAAGAACTGGCGATCACTGAATCAGTTATGCATAACATCCTATTTGAGGCATACGTTGGGTCCGATCGGCAACTGATGGCTGTTATACCTGTGCTCTCATGTCTTTCGTGAGCTCACACTCTATACACCTGTTGATTGTCTGACAGAGAGAATGCAAATCAGACCTTAACTACCATTTGGTTGAGAATATTCTTCGCTTATCTTTGATGAGACGACAGTTTTCATGAAATTAAACATAAATGAAGTTATATTTTGCTTTGAATGCATGCCTTTTGGAGTCAATAAACGAATAATATGTTTATTAACTATTTTTTCAACGACTAAAACGAGTGAGAAATATGCGAAACATATGTTAATCAAAGCAATTCATTGTCTGATAATAGCCTTAATGTTAAAAATGCTTTAATAGACCTCTTATTTCTATTTTTCTTCATTTGTTTACTTCTGACGCCAAATATTTCATCTGATAATTGACTGCAGTCTTGAGGCCAACACTCGGAGTCTCGAAGTCAAGACATTTGTTAGACTCTAAACGAATTCAAATTTATAGAGAAATTAAAGATCAAAAGAGAGATAAGAATTTGAATTTAAATCAGAGACAGCCAGAGGTTATGATTCCGAAAGTTATGAACTGAATCTCATTATAATTTTCAATTCTATTTGTGATTTCTTGAGTTCTGCACATCCCTGAGTCGAACTAGAACTTAGACTAACCTTTAAATTATATTAAAATCAAAAGTGCTTTACATACGAGAAATTACAATTAGAAACTACCGAATTTTAGGTAACGGTCTTTACATAACATTAAGAATTCGGCAAAAATTATTATTTTTCAAATCAACTCAATATTCAGTTTTAGTAATGGTTTTAATCTCGTTATAAGTCATTACTCGGAATCAAAAGTGAGAAGTCGTGAAAATAAATTCAAAAACTGTCTTCAAATTTGAAATTATTTTCTCAAACTATGAATTCTCATAAATTATCGAAGACTTGATATTTTAGTTTTTATATCATTACTAAAAAATTAAAAGTGTTTCAAAAGAATAGGTAAACGAATGAAACGATTCGGTGATACGAAAACCACGCGATGTTTTCGGTTCCGAAGCCGAGGTCTGATTATTCGGGTGTAGAAAATGAATTAATGTTTAACTCGACATCAAATTATGGGTTTCGCCAAACAATTGTCAATAATCGTCGGAAAACGAGTTAATTATTAATATTTGGTTCATTACATGTAATCTGAAAGTCATTAGTCGTGAGCTTCAGATACAAGAGTCGGTCCTCTCTTGAGATACATCGAGGGAACGATAATTTGAGAAACACTAACCTTGGAATCGGTCAAAGAGGTCCTCAAGCAATACAACACTTAATGATACCTAGCATTTAATTAAAGCAAAACATTAGATCTGACTTAACTCTTTCAGTCTCTCCTATAATTAAAACTGAAATTATTATTGTTATTATCAAAAGTCGAGCAATTATTTAAATTGTAAGCCAACAGAAGAAGTACACGACTAACCTGAACATTGATCTACCTATAAGTGGGTTTAGATCTCGCCAAAAATCAATTAAGGGGAAAGTGAACCCATTGTGTGCCGAATTACCCGTTGGTATTACGAAATGAGTTATTTTGAATAATTTTTACTCAATTAATGGAATAATTATTGCATTACTTTGACTGAAAAGTTTTTGATAAATGCTTTCACTCATTATGAATGTGAGAATCACTCGAAACTCGCGAATAGAGTATTAGTTATGAAATCTTTTAGTTATTATTACCGAAAATAATAAGTTTATTCAAAAACTCAAAAACGAAGGCACCAGTTGTCGACTCCCGGGGGGTCTCAAACAAGACTGATCTCAAGTTTGCCGACGAATCATAAAAGCAAAAGCAAAATGTGGTTATTTCGCTAACAATTCTAAAATAAGCACCTTGCCTAGATAATTGAGCTTGACTACACGTTATTCTCTTAGAATTTCCATTAGAATGATATAACCCTTTGCGAAATCTGTCTCAGACTTGTCCCACATTAAGACAGACAAAAGCAATTAATAGTTAGGTATTAGTCGTTCAACAAAATTATAATATAATTACTCGTTTCGTAATTTTGACAAAAAAGAGAGGCATTTGAGAAATCAGTTGATAATAGGATCAACTATTTTGAGAAAAAGATAAGTCAAATAAAATAAGTAATACTTTGAAGAATTTTCTCGATTCAAATGCCTTTCAGTTCGTATTTGAGTTTTTCATCGTTTGCTTCTAATCTCTAAATAAGTGAAAACTAGTGATGTATTGCTTGAGAACGTGGTTTGCGATCCATAACAGTTGACTTCTCGACGGCTGACCCATTGTGACCCAACCCGTTCAACACATAATGTATCTCAATTTGATTCGAGGTTTGTTTGAACGAGTTTTACACAAATTCCGAATCTTTGAGTCTTTAATTGAATTTCTGTGTTTAAGACTTATCTCAAACTTTCGCTTGAATTCTATGAATTCCGATAAATAATTACAATGTTTTCTCATTTCACTCAAAAACATAAATCTTCGGTCGTTTTCAAGTTTTTAAGTAAATTCAGTTTTAATCAGAACTTTAATGTCGGCAATAAAGACATTAATACATACTTTAAGTCTGTTTTTAGAGTCGAAAAGTTTTTAAACTCATTTGAAAAAAATTCTTGAATTCCAGTGAAATATCGTTTCAATTGGTTTATGGTTTGAACAAAGGATGAGGTGATCGGTCAGAGTCTTGGATCTCAATTACAAGGTTTGTCTGCAATTGTCGTTCAGTTTCGGCACTCAATTGTCAATCGTTGTCATTGATTACCCCAAAAGAGTGATAATTGGGATTCTTTTGCCAACACTTTTCATGTATTCCCTTCTCAGGTATTTTCCCTATTGTTTGAGTTATTTATGATTTGTTAGAAATGACTTCGAAAGACATTTACGATGTCTTTTGTGTGTAGTTTTGTAATCACTTGTCATCAAAACAATTGACGAATCGATTGTAATTATGTTGTAGTTGTGGGCAAACAGGCTCTAAATGCTTGGTTAGGGGACAGAGAGAGAGACGAAGAGAGACGAAGATTGGGTACATTTACCTCTGCAAACGGCAAACTCTATAATTTGAGACCAGATCTGCACTGAAGTCGACGTCAATCCGAGCCCTGGAGGCCAAGACTTTCATAGGTCTGCCATCCGTATCACTGTATCGTCAGCTCAGGTATGGTATGTCTACTCGTCTTAATCTATAGATTCTTTTCTTTTGCCAATTATTTTGGAAACCATTTTGTATTATAATTATTGAAGAAGTCATTGAAGACATTGAAGTCAATAAAGAGATAGACATCAGTAATGACTTCAAAAAGTGAACCGAAATTTAATATAAAACCTATTATTATATTAATGCGTGAGAATAGGGATGTGTTTGGGATTAGTTGTGAGGGAATTGTAAGGGAATGGCATTCAGTTATAGGATAAACACATTTCTAATGATTTTCTTTATTGTAATCAAAATCAGAGTCAAAAGCATCTGAACCTCAAATGTCATAATCGAAAGCAATTTTATAGAAATATTCATTGCTTTTAAATGTGAAACAACTTCTAAATTGAATTTTGCCCGCAATCCAACACAAAAGCGTTTTTCCCTCTATGAAATTGTCTGTTGGGCTATCTCTCATCTAAATATCTCATTCCAACCTCGCCTTTATTGAAATGTATCGCGTTTTTCGAGCGAGGCTTCAATTTTGTTGAAGTGATAGCTCTTTCGGATCGGAGAACGACTTAATTTTGATGGATATTAATCCAAACTTTTAATGTCTGATTGGATCGCGAGAGGTATTACTCGATCGTAGGACTCATTAATAACCCGTTTGTATCTTAACGTCTGTGTTATGGGATTGACAGACAATTTCTCTTCGCTTTCGAGACAAGTCATGCAATAAGTAATCATTACTTTTGTTTGTCGTTATTTTCAAATATATTAACACATTTTGGAGGCTATGGTCTTCTGATTGACGTCTAGACTGTCAAACCCATGATAAATGACTGCAAAGTCAGTGATTTTTCACGATTTGCGGATAGAAATGCTGAGATCAAAGAGTATAGCACTTCTCACTCGGATCTGAGAACTTCTAAGCCTTCGGTGGTTTCAGTCATTTTATTTTTCCCGTAAATAATTTGAAAATAATTTTTTAACAGAAATAAAATAAAAGTTTATATCAATGAGAAGACAAACCCATGACTTCTTTTGCGGTATACCTGTCTTTGCACATGAAGTGAACTAAGTCTTTGTTTGTGAAGCGAACGAAAACACTGAAACCGATTGTTATTAATTATTTGTGGTCATCACAAGTTGTCAGATATGAGACATACCTTTTGCCGATTCGCTTCTGACAGACCCGACAGATATCGTGTTCATCGACCACTACTTTATTGAGTTGTTGCAAACGAATTCGCTTCTGATGGACGGTTAGACGTTGTGCCAGAAGTAGGTTTCGGAATATCTGTCGGGAGTGGCGCTCAACCAATAGCTGATTGACTGTTGAATGAAGAAACGGCTCGATAGCCATCACTGGAATTGTGGTCGGAAGTAGTTTTATGGCTCTCAAAGGGTTTATTTTTGTCGAATGTTTACTCAATAGACGAATAGCCGCCTGAATATTAGGCTCCAGTTTACTCAAAGTCGGGTTCGTCTCTATTTTGCTCGGAATCAGTGGTGGAATCGATAAATACAGGTCTAAGAGTGTCAAAAATACCTGAAAATATATGTTTAATCAATATTTTTTTATATTTCACAACGAGTTTGTGCGCTCGCATTAAAACCAAGAGCTAATTGGAATTTATAGTCAGACGAGTTATCAAAGAAGGCTTCTTAACTTGCAAAAAGTTATATGAATTTTGTCGACATTCAATCTTGTTAATTATCATTGCAAATAACAAAAACAAATTTCAGGAAATTGTCAAGATGTGAGTCGTTTGTTTACTAGGGCATCCAATAGACAGAAAGCAAAAGTTGTCACAACTTTTTTATTTAAAGAGAAGTTTGAAAAATTATTTCGGAATATGATCTAATCAATTGATCTAAGTTTGAATAACATGAGTTTGAAATAATCGATGACTCTTTACATAGCAAAAATTGTTTACAAAGTTTTCATTTGAGTTTTTAGCTGCATTACCCCAAGAGAACCAAAGATTTTTTTGACATCAATTGTGTGTTTGAAACCGAAGAATCGTTTTATGAAAAGAAAATTTTGGTTCTCGAAGGGTAATGTGTTCAATTTATTGATTGTAAATTTTATAAAGAGTTTTAAGTAGGAAGAAAGTTAAGAATTAAGTAACGCTCATATTAAACATACTTAGATTCATATACTCTATCATATAGTTTAAGAAAATTTCAAACTTCTCGTTAAATAAATAAGTTGTGACAACTTTTGCTTTCTGTTTATTGGATGCCCTGGTAAACAAACGACTTACATCTTGACAATTTCCTGAAATTTGTTTTTGTTATTTGCAATGATAATTAACA
>JAQGAJ010000365.1:0-16208 GCA_034689365.1 Liebstadia similis | reverse complement strand
GAAGTGAAGTCTTAGGTATCGCTGGCGTCCACTACGAGTCGCTATTAGAGCACTCGCTGGATATCTCTTCAACACTCTTGAAATCCAATTTCAGTCCTAAATCGGACATTAAATTAAGGATAATATGAAAACAAATAAATTATTTTTTCAGTCAAATAAAACTTAATTTTTTGCCTTTGAATCAAAACAAATGCGAAAAAAGTGCTAATAAACTGCTTAATAGACTATTTATTTGTTTAGTTGATTGTCATTTAAAGTCATGGCTTATATCGACTGAGTATTAACTCTTATAGGGGTTTGTGGGCGCAGACAGAGAGGGATGGAGAGAGAGAAAGAGAGAGAAGGGAAGGCTGTGTTCCAAACGCTCTCCGATTCACACCAAACCAAATGCCTCTCAGTTTTGAAGCACTTAATGGGATTTTTCAGTCGATATATAAGACATTAAGTGTGGACTCAGTCAGGACTGAGTCCACGGTTTGTATTCATTTATTTTGATTATACAAATGTTTTTGTAAGTGAGACCCAAAACAGAGGAATGGTATCAGAGAAGGAAAGATCGGCGGAGAGAGCGAAGAGTGAAAGAGAGTTCCGGACGAGTCATACACTATGACAGAGAGGAATGGGTCGGCATCTGAACGGTTTGTTTTGCGCTCGACTACCGAAATATTCACACAAATGAAGTGCTGATGAATTTATGGCCGACCGATAGCCTGGACTCCAAATAGCGATAAACGCCGGACTGAGTGGAAGTGAGCCCTCAATACACACAAAAATACACAGAATTAACGGCTCTTTCTCTGAACCAAACATACATTAAATTTATGCAATGCTCGCAAGTGTTGGTCGTCTCACAGAACAGCACAACCGAAGCCCTGAGTGAAGGCCTGTGCGACCAACAGATGATTCATCGGCAGAAATCGGTTCCATATATTGGTTGTATATATCATTAGATTAGAAGTATTTTCGAGGCTTTGATACCATCTATTCGTTGAGCTCTCCTTTAGTTCTCCTTTACTTTAGTTTTTTTCATTAATTCTGAATAAAAAACACAAAAACGACACAAATGTCAGCCCATTATTAATTAGGCTATAAATTACTTCGTCTTCTATTGACTCGAAAGCAAGAAAACCAGTGATCCGTAACTAATTTGTTGGAATAATTTTACTAAATTAAGCAAAACTTTTGTTTCAAATGCAAACAAATCAAAAGAAATGGCAAAAAACATCTTTGGATTGAATATAAGACAAATGTTTTTCTAACAAAAGAAACAAAAATATGATAAACGAGAAGACGTTTTATCGGAAACGAAGAAAATATTGTTTGAAATATAACTGAAATAATAGAAAATATCAGACAATGAATTGTGTGGACGAGTATTGTCTTTCACCAGAAGTAATCTCAAGATTGAGATCAAAGAATACAAAGATATAGAGAGAAATATGTCTTTCAGTGATCGGCAATCGATTAAAACCAAGAATCAGTTGTCGTTTACTTAGAGTCCGAGCGATTTGTGATCTTGTGGTGAGTGATAACAACAATTCGGCCATAAATTTGTAGACAATCGACAGCTATTGACCCCAATTGTTGAGAAACTCTTCGGTGACTCTGATCTAATCCAAAGAATGAAGACATTGAAACAATGATCTATGAAATTGTGATCAATTCTGAAATCAATGAAAAGGAATATTGAGATAAAACAAAAATCGATTGAAGAGATCGCTAAACAATCCTCTGGTAGTAAATGTGTGGGCATTACAGCAATCGTACGGAGAAATGAACACCGAATTAATGCCTAAAAGTATTTCATGTATTGAATGAAAAGCAGAGCAGAAAAAGAAAAGTTAATAATTTTATTGATTGTATTGATTAGTGCTCTCAGACTCTGAGCACTGGCTCTGGTATTGAGAACAGAATTTATTCGTTGATTCCGAACCACTTAAGAGTAAGAGAGAAATAGAGAGATAGAGAGAGAGAACTGATCAGAGAATTAGAGTAATGTCTCATTCAATCTGTTCCTCGACTGCAGACAATTGTGTTCATAGCGGAGGAGAGGTATGAGTGGTATGAGTGGCCAAAAGCGAAATAAGTGGCGAATCTCTGCCTTTGACTCGAACTACAAAAACTTGTAAATATTGTATTCACTCGGAGTGTGGCTTAAAGTCATAGAATTCAGTGCCGAATGAAGACATAACTCCGAAGAGATAACTATCACTACTCTCTGTTAAGAATTCCCTTTCGGCCGATGATTCAGAGCTGAGAACTAATGCCATGTCTGAGCCGTTGATATACTCCTTCGACATTGTATTTGAAGGTTTTGTCGAAGAATTTCGCCGAAAGTAATATCGAATTTTACGAAACAAAGATAGAAAAACAGGATTACATCAAAAATTTAATTTTGAAACACGTTTTTGGCCACAAAAGCCTTTAAATTGAATGAAATTCTAGGAATTTTGAGTCAAGAAAACCACATAAAGTATAATAAACACAGAATTAAAGTTTAAAGAATAGTCTCTCGAATGCGAACACAAGTGTTCTCATCATTGCCTCAAATACTACCGAAGACTTGTTTTTTGGTTATTCTCAACGAAATTAATATTTGATTTGAAATGGGATTATGTTTTGAATACAAACGAATTCAATCAAACAAATAGACATTTGGCCTAAAAATGCCTAAAAATGTTTTCAAATGCTAACAACAAAAACGCATTCATAGCCCACACAAAAGGCAGTAAAACACTGTTTCATATTCCGGACCCAAACCAAGTCATCGATGCATTTCTAGAGTTAGACTTTGAGCTCAAGTTTGCATTAATTTTCATAAAGTGTTGAAAAATCGGCGAAACTTATGAGACATTAATATTATTCCGAAGCGAATCGATCGGTCGAAGCGAGGACTGACTCATTCGGATGGAAGTCATGGCCAGTCTTCGCCTGACATCCGATATTCACATTTGACCGTTCAGTGCGCGCACGTATGCCATCGCTCCGGCAATAAAGTCAGTAATGGCTTTCCATATCTGGTCATCTGATGAACATTTAGGGCCCAACGCCTGCATATGAGATGATCCGGGTATCAAATATGTGGACCCGAAAGTCCTGTAATCCATATTTCCCGTCATATTTGCCGTCATATGAACCAAGAGATAAATTATTGGTCTCTTCTGTTGTGACTATCGATAGCCTCTCCGCTCAACCAATACCTCGTCCAATGCCTAAGGGATGGATAGGGATATGTCAGACATCACTGGTTCTGATCTAAAGTTATTTTGAATAGACTTTCGATTGCAATGAAATCATGCATTGAATGAAAAGATAAAAACCAAACGAAAAGAACAATAAAACTATATTTTAAGTCAAAAATAGCGATACAGTTATCGATAGAAAAGCTCTGAATTCGTGTGAATTTGAAATCCGAGTCTATTTTTCAGAAGTGTTTTCACTATTGAACCATAAAATGATATGCAATACAAACGACCGCACGATATAACTCCTATCATATTCATGGACTACAGGTCTGTCCTTTCGTTCCAACAGAACATGGATTTCCATTTCATAAATAACACAATTCTGTTCCTAAATTTGTTGTTTGTATTCCTCGCCAACTCTTATTGTCATAAATACTCTTTACTCTCGTATTTAAATAAATGTCAAAATCGAAAATCTGGGGATAAATGGGATAAACTTGGAAATAATGGATCGCCGGTTCAATAAACTAGTGAACCGTTTTGTGACTACTTCTCAAAACCTATCAATACATGAATAGAAATATCGATATTTATTATTAATATTCGGGAAGTATTTCGTAGACCAGAGGACAGACCAAAAGTAATAAAAGGCCTGACAGTAGAGGACTGGAGGAGTGCGGAGACAGACAAAAGGCAGACACGATTAGAGCATACAATTGATAAACAGCTATCGATAACTGTGTCTATCCTTTTGAAGGCACAGGTGATGGTCAGGGAGTGGGAAAGAGAGCACCAGAACGGACACAATGAGCCAAAACACACACAATTTGTCGGCAGTAATAATAGAGTCGGTCCTCAATAAAACAGTTACCCAACTCATAGCAAACGCACAGAAGTTATTGTGATAGTAGTTGTGATAATCTTTTAGTTAATCTCTTCTCTCGGTTTCGGTTAGCCTTTTGGAGGCAAACAAACAAAAATCTAATTTATTATTCGTCTAACTCTAACTCGAGCTCTGGTGGCCTCTAATCGTGGACTTAGTTCGATAGGTGACAGTCCAGCGCCGGTCCGACCATATATCAGATGGTATGCCATATGCCATACAATTAGCTAATAGTCTGAAACCAACTCTCGTCCGAAAATATAATTCTATTGATTGTGTCATTCATTTGACACAAATAGCAAAGAGTTATGTCTTTTGCATAATAATGACCGAAAGGGGATAACCAGGAGAGAGAATTGTAAATCAAGTACTGCTCATCCCATGAATATTCATCAATTGACGGCACTTTTACGGACACACAAAACGTAAATTAATAAATAAAATTTTAATGAATGTTAAATTGATTGGAATGACCCAAATCCTAACTCAATATACATCAACAGTGGGTTTAATAATGTACTAAACTTGATATTTCTATTTACTTTCCAATATAATATCTATTACACCCTAAATAAATTAATACCATGAGATTATCTGTCATGTGTTCGAAGATTACGAAAGGAAAAGCAATAAAAATTATATTATGATCTCTATATTTGATAACCTTTCAAAAGGAGCCACTGTTTTGAAGCAATTAAAATAATTGGATGAATAGAAGAATTTGAATTTCGGTCATTTCGGTGAACAAACACTTAGGAGAGGGCCGTATATCTGCCGAACTCGAGTGGACCACTGAATCGCAACTGTTTGAACCGAACCATTCTTCTCGAGTCCAATAACAGCCGTGCAATTGATTTAGTGCTCGAGATATGCCATTCCTTGGGCTCTACTGAACGCCAAAAACGAAAATCGAGTTCAAAGTAATTATAATTTATTGCATATAATCAAAAAGTGAACACAAAATTCGCCGAAAATTATTATATGAGAACAAACTGAGTAAATAAGTCGAAGGCATTCGGTCTCCAAATCGGAGACTATTTTATTGCCGCTTAACTAAAGTCTTAACTCAAGACTACTTAAACTGAATTATCTTCGGAGTCAATGACTAATAAAAGTTTGCGATTGTTTTGCGAGAAATGGTTATCAAATTGTTTTAGGGTCTCAACTATTATGTAGGAAAAAGTGGGACATTTCAAAGTGGTTCGGGTCGTAAAGTCTCGGTTCGGTCTCACATTGGGATCGTTCGACAATCTCTCAATTGCTTCGATAAAAGTTTGTAATAAGTAATCGATTTAGTCTTAATTTGGAATCCAATTCTCGAAACAATTTTCGGTCATTTAGTTTAAAATGTTATTGACTTAGAACATGAAGATTTGCATTTTGAGAATGATCTCCAAGTTCTGACAAATGTTACCCCAATTGATCCAGATTTTAGTTTAAACGCTGAGAGTTCTACTAGATTTGCATGATTAAACCTACAAGATGGCAATAGAGGTTTTGTTTGGTAGTTCATTCGTGTTTTATCTTGGTTAAAAGAGTTTAACATGCTCAGACAAGTAAAGAACTGTGATTTAGATTCTATAATGAAGATCTATATTCTAGAACAACAAAGATCTTGATAACTCTCTAAGATTAATGATGAGATTTATTTGAGGGAAACAGATATCCATAAACTTAATTGAATTATGAATTTTCCATATAATACCGGATTATTTTTATTTGAGTAACGAATCAGAGAATCGGAAGACGGGGTAAAAAGTTATGCCAATAAACAATAGCCATAACAATAACTCTGACTTTAAGCACATCTCTTATTATTCTCATAAAAAGATTGTTATTTGAGTTCAAACAAAAAGTGCACTAAAATTGAAATATAAGAGAAAATAATACGGAATTAGTCCTCAAGTGATTGGCAAACATCTGAAGAGATGATTGGCTGCCAATGGAAAACATATTTTTGGTAACAAATGTTTAGTTATATCGGGATATAAGGGGAGCGTCGATGCCCTCGGATGACAACAAAGATTACGCTTCAAGTAATTCATAACACGATATCTGAATCAGAGGCTGGAAATCGATTTCATTTATTCAATTCAATTATCAGTGAAGTGAATGCAATCATTATAATTGATTTGAGAGCAAAAAACTCCAATTATTTAAACCATTCCAACAAAAAACAAGTGCTCTTCGAGTGAGTTATGAAAGTTAATCAACTAATTCATTGAATTGATCACCGAATGGCTCACCGAAGCTCTTCCTAACTGTTCCTCTCATAGCATCTAAATTAACTCATTTTAAACAAAACCTACACTAAATTCATTAAAATTCTTCAGATTCTCCGATAAAACAAGAATATTCTTTAGGCTTTAGATCGTGACTATACATAAGAAACGCTTCTAAAAAATAAACTCAAGTATAAAGTCATAAATTACTATAATTATTGTCACTAATGATAACAAAATGATAGAATTTCCCACAAAATATTGTGAACTAATCCATTGAAATGGGAAAAAGTGGAGAAAAATGGAAAAACTCCCGAAAAAACGGTTTGTGTTATGGTATGAAAGCACGCGATCTTTGTATGGATGGATGCAAATGAGTGACGAACGATAAAAACGTTATCCAAATTCAGATAAATTCAGTGTTCAGTCCCTGAGATCTGTATCTAAGTTAGTGATCGATTTGCGAGACTAATAATGACATTCCGTTTGATTATTGAATGTCTGATGAATTGTCTAATGATTTGGTTCATTCATTTCACGCACAGAAATGCCATCAAATTATTATCACTGGTTTCAAAACATTTCCATTGAGGGCATTAATTAAGTTAATTGTCTTAGAATATCGATTCAAATGAATTATTAGTCGAAATGGGATTATTTGAGAAACGGGAACACAATTTGACTATTTATTGTAATTAAAATCGAGCGAATTTCAAACCAGTAGTCGATTTCCCTCTATAGCAAAGACATGTAATCGCACGGAACAACTCTTCCGAATCCCAACTGACCCCTAATGACAGACAAAAATTGTTGCCAATACTCAGTGTTCGGGCATTACTTGCGATACACTTATTATTCGTAAATTCTAATGAGAATTGAATTAATTTTGAGTACAGAATACGAATAGAATCGCGAATTCTGTGCACAAAACTAATTGAAAATGTCTTTCATTTATAATTTCAATTTCTGAATCACTTTTGCATTGAATAACAGACTCAGCGATAGGAAAGGCCTACAGAGCACAGGCAAAGGACAGACAGAGCGACCCTTCGCCTCATCCAAGAGAGCACTACCGCCAGAATTGGACATTAGGTAACTGTTCGTTCGGTGATGTGGTGTCCCTCAAGGGGCCAATGAATGAGAATAGCCATCTGTCCTGCCTTTACATGGCCTCAACCCATGTACGGCCGACTCGTACGACAATTTGGCGATAATACCCAACGACACTACTATTCCGACACTACTTTTGCCGAAGGGCTACGACTTTTACGACTAATGCATTTATGGATCCGAATGACTGAACCAATAAATAAATACCTTTTCTCTTAATATTTCTTCCATTAAAAGATGTTTCGCGAAGTGAAGAGAATTTATGGCCAATTCCTCGCTCAGGGAGTCGTTGAGTCGTTGGGCAATACTTCACTCCTTTTATTATTTAGTATAATTGAGATCTCAATCAGACGGACATCACGTGAAATGCAAATGTGATGTCTGTCTCCGCAGAGCATCGATAGTCTAATGAATTAGGTCTGACTCAGACTGAATCGGTAATCATGGGATGAAGAACAGGGTTTGTGTGATATGGAATGAAGGGTTTGGATGGCAAGGGATGAGCTCATGAATGAGATCTGACTAATACCTCGGACATTGTTATAATCCAGACTCTGATAAGTTGTACTCAAAGGAGAGTTTGCAATAAATATCAGGATTTGAGCCCTGAATGCACGCGAAGAACACGAACACAAAGAACAGGTTCGGTTCGGTTGAGTTCAGTCGGAATGTCTGACAAAACTCTGGCAATAATTGCAACGAAACGGAAGTATATTTTGATATTGAATGAAAGCAAATATTAAATAACATTCGAGATTAGTGTCCAATAAATCAGCAGATTTTTTGCCCCAAAACTACACATAATATTAGTGGCAATAATAAAAAAGTACATTTCGTTTGGCAATAAAACCAAAACTATTTTTGCGCGACTAAACTGTAGACCAGTTTTTACGACCAAATTATTATCAAATAAAATATCATAAAAATAGAGGGAAAACGAAAGCAAAGAATATATTCATATAATTCTCTAAATTATTTCCACATTTTTATCGCAAACACTTTGAATTCAATGAAAGACATCAGACATTAGTTTTTTGGGTCATTTCTAAACCAAATTTAATGCCAAATAATATGAAATAAAATTAGATTTTTGTTTAATATATTAAATATTGATGTTTTGCATGGCTTTGGGTTCAGACAAATGTCACATAATATGCAAATTGTTGTCGATTCGCACGATATGTGAAGACTTGAACCAAACATTTCGCTAATAAACTCTCGAAATAAATAATTTTAATGAAATATATATTAATTTTGGTTTAAATTAATTTCGCGGAAAAAACTGTTATTAGAAACTCATTAACCGTAGGCTCAGAAATAAATAATTTTTGTCATTTTTTCGATTCTAATTATAGTTATTTGGTTCGGCATTAAAGTGAAGTCAACATAACATAACGTAATTACGATAATTAATTCAATTCTGTTATTCAAGTTAATGAATTATGGGTGAAATGAGCAAAAAATTAAGTTTCATCTTGCAATATACCATTAATATTCAACGTTACACAACAATTAAATCAATTTTCATTTAATTCCACTGAAAATTGTATTCAAATCATGCGATTTGTGTCAACTCTGACCGAAACAAAAGCAATTCTCGCACTAAAAGCCAAATATAATCACAATTTTTGAATAGAAATTAATTATTTATGAAATTGTGTTAACAACTGAAAAGAATTCCCGATTCATATGGAAATCAATGCCATTCACCGATTCATTGAGAGATTTTCGGCTCAAATCTTATGGAAATTTATTCACTAATTCCTAATTCATTACAATATAATTAATTAATGAATACAATTAGTAAATAATGACTCGGAATGAGTCGCGAAAAACCTCTGATCACAACTCAACCGAAAACCACTTATCCCTTGACTTTAATCCCAGAAATCAAATATTGATTTATAACCGAAAACCAAATCATTTTCGACATTAAAACCAAATATCAAATGAAAAATCAAGAAATGACTGCATTTTTACGATTATATGATATTTATTTGAGTGCAGACAATGGTTGGCCATCGAGGGTGCGGTCAGAGTCGTAGAGGAACGACATATCAAAGGCCAATACAATAGGAATAGAGTCGTAAACATTTACAACAAAAGGCTATAAAAAATATTTTATTGTTTTTTGCTTTCATTGACATTAAATTATTATATTTCTATCGCAAACAATGTTTTATTTAATAAACTTTTGTGATCTTTGATTATTTATTACATCGTTAACTATGACCACTTGATTTGGAAAGAAAGTTATCATGGGCTCTAATTATAGTTATGTCAAGATTAGGGTTGCAAGCCTTCCACAAACGTGGAATTTACGGATGCCATTTACATTAATTTATCATCACTTTTCAACAAAATTTCACAAATGTTACAAATTATACAGTGATGGACAGAGCGAAACGATAATTTTTGATCAAGGAGGTAATTGATCAAATAACCACCTCAATGCTTGATTTTTAATTTTGTGCTAGGATTTGACAATAAATTGTTGATAAAATCCGAAATCACTTCAGGTTTTAAAATTATTTCTAATTGATAACCCGAGAAAAACTATTATTTCTCTAAAGGAGGACTTATCTGTCCATCTCTGTAGGCAAAAATTTTATGACAATCGAGTGAAAACTTCAAAATTTTTAGTTTTCAAAGTAAAATTTGCTAACCCTAGTGAAGATTCAATTATAAGTTGGCTCATTTTCAAAACTCATTTGCGTTGAAATAGTCTGAATTGTTGCTATAATTTACATCATGGAATCCAATTTGCAAAATAGCCAATTAGTTCATACGGTTATCGCCAATGAGATTCAAATTTTATCGCTTCTATTTGTCACCCAATAGTCGAGACATTCACACAATAACTGAAATAGCGATTGAATTATCGGAACAATAGTTTCGGTCATAAATGCGAAAAACGATTACATTAGGAATGCATTGAACGATAGGTTTCGTGTTTTTGTCCTCGAGTTTGACTCAATTTAATTTGCATTCAACACAAAAGAAATAGGAATTCAGTCGCAAAACTCACCTTTTCTTTTGATAAGAGAGTAAATGTTCCCATAAATTAATCACAAGAGAGTCGACTCAACGCTCGAAAAGGAATATCTATCGAAAAAATCTGAATAAATAATGAATTTCTAATAAGCTTTCAGATTATGAGATAGAGATTAGATTTGAAATTATGAAAAATCTCGCGAAAAACGACTTTAATCTTAACAATTCTTAGTCTTAGGCTATCGGTTCTCAAATTACTTGTGAGAAAAAATATGAAATCTCTAAAAACGGGGACAAAAGTCGATGTCAGTCAAGAGGGGAACCATTGGTTTGACTGAATATCGGTCTGACATTGAATTATATGACATATTATGTATTGGTTTACGACTCAAATGTTACTCAACTTAGAGACTAAACACAAATTTCAAGTCCAATGAAAACCAGAGCCAAAAGAATGGTCGAAGAAGTCGGAGGAATATCAGTCAAAAGTGAACGAAACTGAGGGACGGGTAGAGAGACTGAACAATACGAATGAGTCAAGTATTGAATTACAACTCTGAGGGCATGCCATCAGTCAAACAGACATTTCTTCAGGACTTGGATTCCAAGACATCCCTTATTATAGGGATTGCTGTCTCTGTGACCCAAGACTTACCGAAAACTACTCAAAATGATTAGTTTTATGGCTCACCAGTCCTTCCCTTCCTATGAATTGACAAATAAAATACAGAATTTAGATTAAAATATCTTTTTGTAAAACATTAGAATTGAAGAATCAATTTGTGAAATGAATGCGAGAGAGAGAGAGAGAGAGAGAGAGAGAGAGAGAATGCTATTCAAGAGTTCTTTTATTAAAATATACCCAGAATTTAAATTTTGTAATCAAATGTTACACCAATAATAAAATCGACTAGTTCAACTTTATTTTATCTTAACATTGGAATTTTAATTCTAAATATTTCAATAAAGAAGTTTTCAATCACTGGAACGTAATGTCATAATACGAATAAAGCCGAAGAAAGAGAAACCAAATGAAAGTTTTATTCAAAAATAATTCGTTGCTTTCAAGTGATTAATTGATTGGAATCGGAATTTCAAAAGAATTCCTATTTTTGAAAAATGATTGAATTTTTTGAATAAAAAATAGGAATTTTATACAAAAATTCTTATCTCTTAATAAGGAAACTAAGCGCACGAATTACCGGTGAATCTGAAACGAAAATCAAAATAATGTAAAGTCTGGTAAATGTATTTAATTCAGTGTAAACTATGTATTGAATCAAACATTTGGCAATACTTATCACTCACTTCTGATTTACTGAATTCATTCTACTCTTAAATATTGATATTTTTAGTTAAAAATAAAAGCTTTGAATCGAAATACAGAGAAGACATAAAATGAATTGAAATGAATATAACTTTAAGTCCCGAAAGAGCTTAAGACCCGAACATTGTGTCAATAGTTGGCAACAAAGGACAGCACATAAAGAATCGTATTATAGATACATCTCTTGATATATGCGAAGAAAAGTCTATTTTATTACAAGAATACAAGTCTTGGTTGTTATGGAATCGAGTGAATGGAAAGAAAAGCAAAAAATGATATTAAAATGCATTTCATATACGATATCGAAAACATTTTGGCTGTACTTCGGAGGGAGTCCTACATCTCAGTGATAGGCACTGTATATGAGCGCAAAGTCAACACCGATTTCATGGCTCCCCACAGATATTTTAAATGACTTACACCGAGCCATAAGTGATCGCCAGATGAGATGACGGCCGAGACATGACTTGATTGAACACACATTGGCTGCTAATACAAGACTCCCGACGAAAACCTCTTTGCGATGGACTTCCAAACACATAATCAGATTCCTAGCAATCAATGTATGCATAATATGATTGTCGATTCGATTCTCGACTCATAGACTAATATCTATTATATTAATGTCTTAAACAAGAACTCCGTTCCCGACCGTAGTCTCGGACTACGAATTCCCGAAATAGATGTTTGTCTCAAATATTAATAAATGAAGAGAAACACAAGAATTGAGTTCTTGTGAGACATTTGTTTGTGACGTTAAGAACTGATGGCTTCTTATATCGAATTCTTTGACAACAAATGATTCTCTGGGAATGGCGAAGAAGTGATGGCCTCTGATCTGTCATTAATATAGTGGTCGGTCACTCGTTTTGATACCGAATCGGTGAAAATTCTCAAACTTTTCTCTTTCTCTTCAAACTTATCTTCAGATTGATTGCCATTTGAGAAGATATGAAGAAAGATATGAATTCAATAAAAATCAATTTGAAAAATGAAAATTCAAATGAAAGAACAGATGAAAACAAATTCAGGTCAACTCGATTTAAAGTGTAATTTACAACAAAATCTTTCAAATTATTAATGAATTAGCTAAATATCAAAGTCCATGGCTATACTAAACTGCAAAATAGGCGCAATTACCGAATGAAAAGCCGATCAATCATCGAAAAAGTCATTTCTAAATGCATTTTATATTTTTTGATTCAAACATTTTCTAACTAAATGTGAAAACTCAACGAAGAATAAGAGAAGATTTGAAAATTCAATTTCAGACCCATTTATATACACATTTGTAAATCAGAAGAAAGCAAACGAAGTATTAATTATGTATGGAATAAGTGAAACAAAAATTCTTGGCTTCGCTTCCAATCCATTCATTTATATTAAAATCATTTCTCATAATATATTCCTTATTCTTGTCGATCGATATTGTATTGCATTTCAATTCTCTTCTTATATTCAACGCTATTATTATTATGCGATTCACTCATGGATTCAAAGCTATATTTCTCAGCCATTAATGCACAGAATTGATGTCAGGGCTGAGCAAAGGGGGG
This sequence comes from Liebstadia similis, assembly GCA_034689365.1. Classification (NCBI taxonomy): domain Eukaryota; kingdom Metazoa; phylum Arthropoda; class Arachnida; order Sarcoptiformes; family Liebstadiidae; genus Liebstadia; species Liebstadia similis. The sequence continues at coordinate 2,931 of JAQGAJ010000365.1, read as the reverse complement.
AAACGACTCAATTGGAGACAATAATTGAAATCTAAACATGAGATATGAAAAATTAAAAGTCTAATCATGGTTTTGCCCTTAAAAAGAATACCTTTATTACAAAATATGGCATCACTTGTGCCGATTGCACATAAAAAATATCAATTTTTATAAATTGTCTTATTTTAGTCAAAAAGTTATCAATAAATAAATGGAAAATAAACTAAAACCCCAGACATTATCCATTTGGTTGTTGAGTAAGGACTCGAAAGGGCTTTCATGTGCTCTCATGGGCTGATCGCGAGGTCATAATAGCAAAAACTTTAATTGATTGCAATAAGTTATCAATCCATTGAAATTCCGGGCCATAAATCTCAGTCTCGGCTAAAGAAAACTTTGAATTCATTGAATTCATCGATCGCTGAGAAAACTATACATAAATTATAATCAATTTTTTACGATTACAAACATTTAATATTAGAATTGATTGCAAATTATTAAAAACGAGAAAAACGATTGCAATTCAATGCAAACCTTATTCTCAGAGATGTATTACTAAAAACAGAAACCGCTTTCAAAATGACTGATGAATTGATTACAAAAACAATTTTCGTATTAAAAACATTTAGCTATAAATCCTCAGAAAGAATAATAAAAAGACATTTGGCTTATGTAATGAACATATGAGAGGACGGGTAGAGTCGGGGAGAGGAGACCCAGAGCGACATTGAGACCGAGATCATGGATCACACGAATCTGTGTATCACATGTTAATCAAACAAATTATTCTCTTCCGCACAGTATTTATATTAACAATAAAATAGTTTATAAAAACAGCGAATTCTGTGTCAGAACTGAGTCTTTGAGAAAGGAATTAATTAATGTCTTTCGCTGGGAATGAATGGTCTCTAAGAGAGAGAAAGAATCGCGAGTTTGAATGCCTTATAATTAATGTCTTAGTAGAGAAATGTCAGACCAATATAGCTCTCGGTATAAGTCAAACAGTCGACCAAATTATACCAAATTTCGACCAAAAAATAATTATCGAATTACCAACGAATGACTTAATTCAGGAAATAATTAAAACCAATAATTTATATCTTTCGCTGAGAAACAGTGATATAATTGTTCGGTTAGTTTGAGATTTGGTTTGATTTCGGAGAATAAGATGTTTGCAAACGAGAGAATCAAGTTTTAAGTGTAAAAAATATTATTCCTCTAAATCGACAAAAATGTTGATTCCATTGAAAATCAATTTTTTTGTATTAAATTTCAATTTATATTACTTAAGTAATCTTCAGATCTAAAGAAGAGGTCGGATAAGTGACGTTCAAAGATCAGCACAAGAAGTAAGTTATGGCACACAAAACAAACATCAGAACGAATTCCAAACGATCTTCAGATCAACGAAGCGATGGCTGTGCTGTCAGTTCGACACTCAATCCATTCGTTTATGGCTTCCAATAAACAGATCAATGTTAAGGTCGATAAGACGTCTCCGGATATGTCTTCGGAGACGAATTGAGTGTTTGTTTTAAACACAAAACAATTAAAAGAAAAAATTGACTCAAAAGAGAAAATAAAACAAATGTGGGATAAGTAGAGCCTAAGAAAAGGTCGGTTTAATTGAATTGAATTTCAAATTGATCTTAAGGTGAATTCATGGCTACTAAACAACAAAATTTTATATATTCCGGGCATTTAAGTGGCGAAAGAATAAAAATTATTACGACTTCTGTAATAAACACATTAAATATTGTTATTTTTGGTTTACTTTCAGCGAATAAATGAATAAATATTGGCTCGAAATTAGTCTTTTATTGCTTCGAATAAAAGACTAATCAGAAGTAAACGAAGAAAATGAAGTAAAAAATTCAAAAGAGATCCTCGTTTTTGACTTTTTATAAAACTTTTCTTTTTCTTTTGGTTTGACTTTTCAGGTAAGAGAGGGAGTCGTGAGTTCAGTGATTAGAAAAGAGGCGAAAAGTTTGTATCAAAACTTGTATTTCGACAAAAACTGGATTCACATTTCAATCGTGGGTCTGACGGTTCGCACAGGCTTTTGATCGGACGGCCGGTCAGGTGTATGCAAACCATGGGTTGGGACCACTGATGCCATTATCTCAATGCTAATAGTCTTTGAGGAGAGACTGTATGTTAGCTCTAATAAGACGTTTTGTTTTCGGTAAAAGATTAGGAACTTTTAGGTAACAAAAACAGAGATAGAAGTGAAGGAAATTTGTTTTCTCGCTCTTAACCGACATATCCTGGCGTTAGTCTAAGATCAAGGGTCGGTGCGATGGGTCGGCACCGCTAAACATGTGGCCCAACACAAGACAGTTGTAAATCTCTTTTTGTTTGTTGTAATACCTCTGGAAAGAGAGGCCAAAAACACAGACCAGAAGTGAATTATAACGATATCGTTAAATATAATGCAATTTTGTGATAATAAAAATGAAATTTATGCCCAAACTTGTTATCAGATCAGATCAATAATGAATTTTCACGGCTATTCATTGCCGGCACAAACAACGGAACGCCAATACTCGAGCCAAACATTCCTCTCCTCTTAACTACTAATATAAATAAAAATTATGGTTTTCTTGTGTTTTATTCGCTTTTTGTAGTTCTCCTCAAAAAGTCTTTTCTCTAAGACTTGAGATTAAAATTCCTTTTTTTACTCTCATCTGATGTTCAGATAGTCTTTCCTTTGCCTACACTTATGGCATGTTTTTGGCCGCAAACGAATACAAAATAAAAACAAAGAATTATTTATTCGTTTTCATTATTTAACGAGATTTCACTCAAATTTTATTATTAGATATAAATTCCCCTAAAAATAGAACTTTAGATATGATTATAAGTCACGAAAGGTATTTAAAAATCGATTAAAATCATCAAAAAATCGTTTTTCAGATTGTTTTGCGGTATATATATCCGTCTAATAATAGC
>JAQGAJ010000364.1:0-16241 GCA_034689365.1 Liebstadia similis | reverse complement strand
ATTTTCTGTTTATTCAATTAGTGAATATTTTTAATTTAATTATTAACTAAATTAAGTGAATTAAGTTTTGGATTACTATTACTAAAATTCTTAATTTGTATCATTTATGACTTGTATCATGGTCATTTTGGTCATTTTGGCCAATTTAGAGAAAAAAATTCCTTCATTTTTTATTTGTTCTCGCAATAAAAGAAACTTTTATAAGAAAATGGGCTTAAAATCCTTGTAAACTCTGTGAAAATATTGACCGCGAGTACAAAAACTACTAAATTGTTGCAATTGTTTGAAAGACAAATAGCTCTGAGAATTGGAATGACTTCGAGGGACGGACAATGAGTTTGTGGTCGACAACACAAATATCTCAACTAATCATTGTTTACCGATATTAGACATTATTTGACAAATAATTTTGGTTCGAATTTCTGTTTCTTTTATCTCTAAATAGACTCAAACTAATGGCCAAAACCGATAGACAAGTGAAGGAAGCGGTGAATCGGTCGGCCGTTCAGTCAAACTCAAGGCAACACTCAATTGCATTGTTATTGAATCGCAAACTACTTTTGAAATCAATGGTTTCGGTGAATAACAATTGATTAGAAGATATAATACAAATTAAAAGACTTAATGTTTATGAAGAGCCGAACGCCGAGAGTGTGGCCAACAATGAGCTCTTGTCTAACCATTTGATTGATTGCAATGCAATTGAAATCAATGAAAAGTCTAAGACTTAATTCAATCGACGTTCGCATCCTTTTAACTACTTTTAAGTTAATACTAAATAAATGTGTAATTATTGATATGATTCGAGAGAAAGGCTCTGTTCTGTCTGTTCTCTCTGTTGCGGTTGCGGCCAATTCTGGCCCGAAGTCAATCCTAAATTAAAGATTACAATAATGTCATCCTTTGGTGTAATTGTGATCGATTGCTAACAAACGCATTGAACGCCAATTGTATCTCAAATGCAATTGATATTCGCGTCTGATTTAATGAAGCCGTCAATTGAGGACCGATTGAGGGCTTGCGGTCTGAGCACAGGTTTGACTCACTCTCGGGCTTAACTCAGTTATGAACAAAAGCTTTGTTCTTGTTTTAAACTAGAATTCAATTGTTGAACACTTTGTTAAACTCGATACTCACTGATAGGTGTTATCTGACGATCAAAACAGAAGTGAGTTTTAAAAGTAATATAACTTTTGGAATAATAAATATTTAATAATAAAATTTTAGACAAATTTGTGAAAAAGTGATACAAAAATTGTTAAAACATTAGCGAATCGTTTAAAACATAACAAGTAATGACAACAAAAGAAAAAAATTGCAAAATTATTATTATTTGTACTTTCAATGAACGCTTTCACACAATGAAAGGGCGAACAATAGATGATTGTCTCAGTCATAGGCCTTTTGATGATCTTCATCACCAAATTGGCAACAATAGAGCTAAAAGCGTCTCTCTCTGGCTCTCTCGGCCTCTCTCCCGGCCCTCTCCTCTATTGCCTCCCTCTCTCCCAATGTCTTCAGAGCCAGTGATGGCTAAGAAGTGGTGCGAACAATGAAAGAACAATAGTATTGAGCAATTCATTGAATTCAATGCCACTCAACAGACAAATGTTAAATAAAATGTTTGGTTGGATATGAGTAGCGCTGACTGAGACTGGCTTTTGCTGTCATAACCAACAGCACTAAACAATAGACGCGATCCTACAATAAATGCATTCAGTATTCAATTGTCTCAGAAATATTTGAATTTCTTAATCATTGCTCCAATTGTTTGTTAGGAAAATACATTAGAAAACTATTCAATTGTTGATCAGTTCTGTTGTGAGTAAAACCAAAACTCAATTCAAAGGCAAACAAAAGAATAACCAAATAATAAGTTTAGTTTAGTTTAGAGAAAAAAAGAGACTTTTAATAGACGTCTGAATCATATGAAAAGTTGAATCACAAGAACTTATGTAAAACACAATCGATTTTTCAATTGGATTTGAATTGTATTAGAATTTTTAATTTCGATCGCTTCACAATTGAATCATCACTGGCTCTGTCAGACCATTGTTTGCCTTCTTTGCCCATTGTTTGACATCGCGTCAAATTGAAGATCAGATCCTTTGAAAAGTGAATGTTTTGACTGCTCTATCATTAACTCGTGAATATCGAAGATCTTCGAACCGGACCTCAAATTAATATCGATCTGACCCGCGATTGACCTCTGATTGACACGAATCTAACAAAAGTCTAACTGATCGATTGCATTGAAGCCCATTGTGACTGAAGTACGCGAAGTAACAAAACTTTAGAGTTAAAGTCACTAATTTAGTCAAACCTTTAGGGAAATATTGATTAGAATTTGGACAAAAAGCTGATCATAACTACGATCATAGCCGTGATCATGATTTCTACATTAGGTTTTCGATATGTTAGTCAAGAGAGAGGTCTAACACAAAAGAATATGATTGGAATAAATTATCCGTTTTTGGAATTTCGAATAAACTTATTAAATGATAAAAAGTTTCAGTTCTGGCGATAATCCCCTTCTCATTGAATAATGATTTGCGAAAGCAATCAGAAACTGAAGAATATGTGCGAACGTCTCATAAAAGGCATCGTTTTGTATAATTAAGTCCTGGACTGGCATTGAATCCCATGTTGTGAACAATGGATTCATTCTATTATTGATTGTATGCAAACGGACTGACTCTGACTCTCGAAAAGTTACAAACAATAGACATATAAAAGCATTTGCTTTGAGTTAACTTCAAAGCCAAGTGAAAGCCGGGTCTGAGAGCGAGTACAATCAAAATTTAATTGAAAGGCGGACACTATTCCCAACTTTTATTTTCTTATTTCACTTCGTTTTTGGCGTCAATTGAATGGAAATTCTTCACTCAAAAGACTAAAATACATGAAAACAATTAACAATTAGAATCCGGTCGCTTATGAAACACTCTTTGATCAGTGTTTGCAATCTTAATGAATGTTTTGCATTAATTCCATATAATTCACAACATATCTACTGATTAGATAAGATCTTAAATCAATGATATGTCGATTTCGCAAAATCCTTACTTTCATTATAGTGTGAAATACATTGAATTAAATGAATGCAAAAAAGTTATTTCTGATTACGAATACTTGAGAACAATGACTGATGAAAGTTAAGGAACTATCGAAGACAGATATCACTAATAAACACTTCATTCAGGAATAAAAATAAAACTTTGCATACATTCGAAAAATTCTTTGAAAACTTAATAAATGGTTTCATTCTCTCCAAAATTGAGATGAAGTTTGAGTGAAATCCAGTAATCAATCAAATTTAAAGCTCTGAATGCCTTATGAATCGCGCAATTCATCACTTTTAGGATTAATAAACAAGATTTGGTCTTACCTTACATTTAGAATCAACTTAGCATTTGAGGTGACTTTCACTTATATGTTAAATAGTTTACGAAAGGGTTAAAAATTATGGAAAAGTTTAGGTTTGAATTAAAACTGATTAATTAGTCGCTAATAACATGATTGAAATTGAGATAAGTTTGAGAGCAAAGAGAAATGAGACTTACATTCAAGATCTGGTCGTTCGCTGTCTTCTCACAACTGGCAGAAAGTCTTTGGAAAAGTTTTTCTGACAACAAATCAAAACATTTGTTTGCAATCAAATGGAGAAACGTTTCATAAATCGATTATTTATTGGATTAATTGAGTGATTGAGCGATGATTTGGTGTGAAATAAGTGCGGAAAACAGTTGCGGTGAGCCGTAAAACACGTGCGTCTAATGGGAACGACAGACACGCGACTGATATTAGGCTCATAGACAGCAAAGGACTGGTTTTCAGACACTCTCAACGTATGGCTCGGAAGAGACACCACTCGGCGAACGATCGCAAAGAGAGTGCCGGCACTGATGGGGAGCTCTTGAGAGCCAAACCAGTCTTAGGGGAAGCGGTCGACCGCTCAGACACCGAACATCGCGTCCGATCTGAATGTAGGACAAACTTAACGATTCACTAAGACTTCAAACAACTCTTATTTTCAAAAAACTTTTTTTGTCTTTCAAACAAAACTTTTTCCCATTTTTCCTATAAAACTATTATTCCTTTTATTTGCAAAAACAGTGTAAACTGAAAAAGAAATTAATATAACATTTTGTCAGACATTCAGACAATGAAATTATTTATAAATAGTCTTCACATTCATTATATTATTATATCTATCATTGAAAATGAAAACATTTATCTCTATTGTTATACAAATAATAGCAATATATTGGAATAAATTAGTTGTCTTTTCGATGCAATACAAGAGTCGATTGTCGTTCGCGACCACAAACTTATGTTTTCCAACTGGGCTTCACTGGCCAACAATGGGTTGCCATAGTAATAATGACCTGGTGATAGTAACTAGTCGATATTGGTGCTCTTGTGTTCTCATTTGATTACATTGTAGACAAAGAAACACCCAGTGTTTCAAATTATGAGTTAATTGTGATCGAGGAAAGTACTCAATGGTAACAATTGATAAAATCTAATGAGATATCACATATCCATCGGCAAAGAGATGATCCAAACTCTACTGACCTCTAATTCAATCCTCTAATTAACCTTAAGATATAACTCAATAGATTAGGATTTTTTCCTCGTTTATCAAAGTCTTGTTAATCCAGAAAAAGTTGAGAACTATTTCTCAGACATAAATCAACTGAAATCAGTATATTTTGGAAATATTAGGGCATTTAGTGTCGCAATAAAGAGTAAAAGCAAATGAAAATCACATAAAAATATGTGTCTGTCGTCGCCCGCAATGAACGGCACAAAAGGCGAGCTCTGAATGGGTTCCGAGCGATGGGTGGAAAACACAATACAGTTATTTGTGTCGTTCGAGAGGTTTACTCAAACAAATTGAATTGTCTGAGTAGTGAGGGCTAAGTCAGGGCTGGGGATCAGCACAAAAAATATATGACAATTCAAACAATAGGCCTATCATTTCGATATTCATTTCGGTCTAAAGTTTTTAGTCATGTTTTTCACATTCGACTGACTTTACATTTTAATTACCACAACCGCGACATAGTTTTGGCACATCTTTCGTATCTTAAAGGCAATCGATTTATTGGATTAAAGTAGAGATTATTGCAAAACAAAATTCTTATTATGTAATACTAATTAACCGAAACTTTGAGTTTGGTTTGGTTTTGACAAACGCTTTCACAAGAGTTAAAGTTGTAAAAAGGATTGGACTGTATTTCAATCAGAGTTGGGCTGAAGTCTAAAAAAATGATTTCAATTCTCAGAACACTATTATTGGAAGAATTTTTCAATTAATTTATTCATCGAAGCATTTATTGTTGTTTTGCTTTTGTATTCATTCATTGAATAAATAAGATTTCAATTAAATCAAACTCTTTATCGTTCGATAGGTTTAAAGTAGTTTAAACTTCGAAACAGAGTTCTCTCAGTTATGGATTGACTCTATTATATCGTTCAATCAAATCTATAAATACAATCAACTGATCAAAAAAGTCATGAATTGATTGAATGACAAATAATTACCGAGAATTGAGATCGAGTTCTAATTTGTGAGGTCAAGACTTTCAGAGCGATGGCCACGAACGGAGTCTCGGCTCGGGTTCGGCTCTACTTGTGGTTAATGAATCTGAAGGCAAACCATTAGAAAACGAATTCGCGATAATGTCTCCGATAAGAGACAATTGAGTCAAAGAAACTTTTCTTAGGAAATGTTGTAATACTAGACTCGGAGTCAGTCTAAGCGATAATTTATGTATTTGTGTGCAAAAGTATCGCTCATTTCCTACATTTTTTTGCGGCGAAGAAGTCCATCACTTTTGCTCGAATACATGATAATAGAAATTGATTTGCATTTTCACAGAATAGCAGTTTCTGTTTGAAGACTCCAGCGATGGAAGTCTTTGGCCAAGAAGTAAAAAAATATGAAGAATAGGAGACATCCAGCAGAAGAATAATAAAAGAAATGAGTGAATGAATGGAACAAAACTGGCGACACTTTTTATTACATAAGAAGTGATGCATTTATATTATCTCATGTTTGCGCCATTCCTAACATCCCTAACACTACTAACATCGCTAACATACCCAACAAAGTCTCGACAATAGATCCAAAGAATTATTCAGGAAAAGAAGTAAAGGAATAATTCGTGAATAATAGGAGGGCTTCGGAGAGATGTCTCTATTGTCACGTTATTCACGTTATTTTCGACGCTTTTATCATTGCTCTAACATTAATGCATTTACTTTACATTTCTCTGTCCTCTCTCTCCGTCTCTCTCTGTGTGTCTCTCTCTGTTCAGAGCACAGGCAGTGCCAGAGGAGAGCATCACTTCTCTGTTTCTCTCTTCTCTCTCTGTGTTCTGACAAAAAGCCTTTTTCTTTGTATTGTTTGAGTTCGTGAACACAATCGAGAGATTGTATTCATTCTCTCAATGCTCTATAAGTCTAACCAAATGACAAATTCGTTTCCGTCGCTCTTTTCGCTCGGTTTTCCTTCGCTTTCGTTGGGCTTTCGTTCTTCGGCTTCACTCTAAATACTGTTCACAATTGACATTAACTGAACTAACATTACAGACAACAGACAACAAACTCGCAGACACGCCAACAGATATTTAATACTGAATTAAATAACAAATTACGATAAAAAAGGCCATAAAAGAAATGCCACACAAAGGAAGAGACAATAGGTGTTAAGTTAGCTTCAGATCTAAGTTTCAATTAATTATTAGTTCTTCAGATCAGTTGTTATTTTGTTTTCGTTTTCATTGCTTCCTAATTGATGTCATTCAAAGAATTTTTCGTTTAAAACAGGTTTTCCTTAGTTTTGCTTCCAATAAGACTTTTTCTGTTCTTCTATTGTTTAGTTTTAACACATTTTTCATTGATTTAAATTAAAAATCGTTTTTTGCTTTTCATATAATATATTGTTTATTAATGAGATTATAGTTAAAAAATGAAAATCTCTTTTCAATTCTCCTTTTTTCAACTTCTTTGTGGGTTTTAATAGTTTGTGACACAAATTATTTTCGCCTTATTTTGTCAAACAATACAATTGAGCTCAAAGTCTTAGTGTAGGAGAAATTGGAGCGAAGAATAATAGTCAAGATATAAAACATCTCATCATTTATTATATTTGACTGAAAGTCAAACTATTAATTCTCTCATAACTTAATCGTTTGGTTGCCATAAAACTTACAATAATTTGTCAAATATTCCAAAGAAGAGACAATTTTCTTGACTCTAAATGAAAAGGTAACTAATTTTTGTTGCCTTTGGATTAAAAGACAATTAATATCTTTTAATATTTTCAGAGTTTATCGTCAGAACAGACATCAGATTCTGGGAATGTTTGCCGAACTTTAAATCAATCGAACTTTTGTTGCTTTTGTGAAGAGTTGGGAAACGAAACCAAATTAATTAATTGGCGCTCAACTGATCAGAACTACTGATCGGAACAATAGAACTCGAGATTCAAACATTGGTTTAATTCTTTTCAAATATAAATTGTATGCAAATCGACAAATGTTGAGAACAGTCTGTTTGTCTGTTCTCTCTTTGATCTGTCAATAAATTACTTTTGTTTCGATTTGAGATATGATTTGATTTATTCATTATTTCAAATAACAAAACAAACTGTGAATTACTTAAAAAGGTTTGTTTTAATCATCTGAGAGCCAAACCATATCTTTGTTTCAGTAGATCTCTGACCGTATTCTGCATTTGATTACACTTCTGTTGACTGAGACCGCGATCGACCGATTCGTAAACAATTCGATAACATTTCGATGTCTTGTTATCCAAAACAAAGCTATCGATTAATTCAATTGACTTCAAAAGAGTTCCAAAAATGTCTAAAATTGTTTGCAATAATTGAGAGTAATATTGATCGGAATTAACCCAAAACGAGATGTCGTGAATGTGTTGTCTGAAGAACAGACTTCCAGTCGTGTATTGTTTGTCTTCGTTGTCGAACCGAAGATATTCAGACCAAAGAATTCTTGAGTCACTTATTCCATACTTAAGATGAGCTAATTGTTCGACATTCAAACGAATACAAGTATCACATATTTGTCCGATTGTTATACCATTAGAGACCAGATTCTGATCAGCGATAGTGAGTCTGTTTCCGAAGTATTCGTTCAGTTTAGAGAAGGTATTTGTTTGCCTCTTAAGGACAAAACAATGAGTGATAAAAGGAAAGAGTTTTGTTTTGAAGTCGATTTTAACTTCAAGTTTAGCCGAATCATAGATTTTTGTCTTTAGCTCTTCAATCAAACTAATGATCAAATGATTGGAAAATAAGTTCTGATTGTTATCTAAAATAAGAGACAACTTATGGGAAGTGATATCAAAAGGTTGTCTTTTCTCGAGAGTGAATGTCTTGCCGTAACTCGAATTGAATTCAGTGTTTTTCAAACGATAACCAAATAATCGATAATCAAAACTGAAATCATTGCAATCAGTGATAACGAAGTGACCATTGGCTGCCATTTCGGTCAATTGCCACGAGTCTGACCACTCTCTCTGCTTATCAGTGGCTTCGACTGTATTGATACCACTTTGACCGCTGCAGAGACTAACCAGAACTTTGACGCCTTTCCGTTCTCCTATGAAATTGGATGCGGACTCGAAGAACTTCTTCAATAGATCTCTATTTAAGCCGATTTTCATTTTCTTAGTCAAAACGTGCGGAAAATTAAATACAATGTAATTAATGTTTTGGTTTGACTTGAGATCTGAATATTCTTCGAGTTTCGTGGCGTCAATACCAAAGTAGACTTCATGACCATTGTTGATGAGTTGTTGGCAGTTATGCCGAGTCAAGTGGTCGGTCGGGCAGTCAGTGGTCACGTCGGTAGCGATTATCTTACATTTGTATTCAGTGCTCAAATTCAGTGTAAAACTGAAGTTTCCTTCGCCTAAGACTAACAGACAATCCCTTTCAGAAAACAAATTCTTCGTCGTCTTCATTGAAAGTCAATTCTTCGACGGATTGATTGGCATCGGGTTTGATATCTTGCGGATCAATGTTTGCCTCTATTTTCAGCAAATCGATGACATGTTTGCGGGAAATGGTATCGAAATAAGGTCTGTGTCTTTGAATCAGTCGATCGCAGACATCATCGACGGTCTGCTCAGTGATGAGATCCCGAATCGGGACAATCCGTTTCCGGTATTTCAGTGTCTGTTTGTCGTAATATCTTAGGATCAGACACTTCGGAGTCTTCACTAATGACAGCGAAATGCAAGTTATGTTTGGTTTTGACATTTTGACGATCATATGATTAGCTGAAGACAGATGTCAGCCCTCAATGAGACACAAGATTATGACTGACTTCCGATGACCTAAGAAGTGATCGCTCGAAGACATCTATAGTTATTGATCTGTGAAATCACTTTATTGTCAATCACAGCAATACTGGAATGAAATGACAAAAAATTATAAGATTTGAAACAAATTAGCGCTAAAATTAATAACGAGTTTATCAAAGATTTAGAGATCGAGTCGGGAGTAATAATATTTTCCCACTGGGAAAGTGAGTTTTGATTATTAGAGGTAGAGATTATTAAAATATTATAATTCCACAAAGAATTACATTTTAAAAGATTCTTAAGTAATGTTTATCATTAATGGTATCAATAGATTATAAGTAGAACTCAGAGAACAAATGGGAAACTTTGTGAAAGTCAAACATTCATAGAATAGTGAAAGTGGGCTGAGATATCGATTCCTAACGAGTCTTTCGCTTCTTTGCTCGCGATTTCTTCTTCAATGTCTTCTTCGGAGTCTTCTGAATCTTCGAAGTCTTCGATTCTTTGGGCTCTTTCTTAACCTTTATCTTTAGTTTAATTTTTGTAAATTCTTTCGTTTCTTTCGTTTTCCGTTTATATTTTCTTTTGACTTTCGGTGGGCTTTCAATCAAGTCTTCGATCTCTATCTTTGGTTCGATTTTGACATTCTTCTTGAGCTGTTGTTTGCGTTTGGCTCTCTTCAGGTTATTGATAATGTCTTCGTTCCACAGAATACTATTAATGGTATCGTTTTCTGTTTTGACCTTTGATTTGATTGCTCTTTTGTGGACTTGGATTTTCATTCTATTTGTGTCTTCGATGACACCCGACTCTTCTTGCGAGGTATAAGGGGTCCAAACCGAGGGCCGACCTCTGCCTTTGAACTTTCGGTTCAAGTATTTGAAGTCATTGATTAGTTTGTTGAGAGAATACATCGAGTCTTTGTGCAGTTCAGTACTGATCACATTCGGCTTCTTTGCCGCCGCGTTTTGGTCGCCGTCGAAGACTCGGTCTTTAAATTCATTGTAAATCTCGTGATTGGTCTCCAGAGACTTGAGCCGAGGCTCAATTGACTTCTTCAGATCGATTATCAATTTATCTGTCGATGAATTGCTGTTTTGAAACATAAAGTAATTGACAGATCGGGTGTTTGACGGCCCGAGACTTGAGTATCGGTAATACACGAAATCGATACCAATGGCCACGAGTTTACACCAAACGTAACAGACATCCAAATAGCGGTTCCGATGACAGTAATCAATGAAATGGCGAATTATCTTCAGCTGATCCAAAGTGATCCGGATCTTGACATCGAACCGAGTCTTCGTCGACTGATCCAAAGGTTGTTTGACGTAAAGGGCGTACAAGAGGTACAGCGAACAGATCCGGTGCGAAACCACTTTGTCTTCGTTGACCAACTGAGACAACACTTCGAGATAACACTCGTCTATGAATTCGTGCATTTCGTTGTCGTTATGTCGACCTCTGGAAGACAATCGGGTCAGAAGTGGTCGGAAGGGTTTGGATGGGTTCGGGTGGACGTAACTGACCTGAAGATGAGACTGAATTTCATGTCTTTGAAGCATTTACCGAATGCAGTGAACTGAAGACCTTTGGTTTCATCGAATTTGGAGAACAAAGTCTCGATATCTGTCCGAAAGCCCGAAGCCGTGTATATCATCAAACTATCGTTGCGATGGTTTGGCCTCAGTTCAGACATTTTGCCAATTCTTCGGATATATATTTCAATGGTTTTGAGTGAAAGCGTTAAGTCTTTTGTCTTCAATCAAATGCTTTCACATCTTTTGGCTCCAAATCATTGCACAACTGATGTCATGACTGATGACATGACTGATGACATATCTCTGATGTCATCATTAACTCTAATCTAAATCCTTCCTTCCCTTCCCTTCCCTTCCCTTCGTTGGACCAATTGGTCTGAGCGTCGATATTACTATTGTATAACCAAAGATTAATTTTTCAATATTTTATGTAATTTAATGTAAATCTAATGCTTATTCACTGCAAATGAAATTAAAAAAATTAAATTGTGAAATACCCATGATGACTCTCAAATAATCTTAAGATAACTAGAATTTGATTCATTACACAATTAAGACAATTCATATGGCAGTCAAATATCACTTTTATATGGTTTTAGTCTTTTGAGTAAAACTCCGATTACATTCAAACCGACAAAGACTTGGGTCAGTCTTTGATCAATCTTTGATCAGTCTTTGGTCAAGTGGTCGAGAACTACCTCAACTGTAATCTCTTGATTTGATTGGTTTGAGTTGTGTTCCAAAAGACTATTCCGATGAATATAATCAGCGACCGAAAGCTTCAGTTCTTCGCAATTGTAATAATGGGCCAAAAGATAGGTTTCGAAGCAATTGTTTGAATCGAGATTCTTGTGGAGGAATTGCTCGCAGACAATGACCACACCTCTAATGTTATACTTGTCGGCAGCAATCAGTAGTTCTTCGACGTTGGCCTCATTGACCTTAAGCTGTCCACAAGAAGCGTAACCAATGATCTCTTTGGCGACAGAACTGATCACATCTTTCATGTCTATCCTATAATAGCCATCCTTTCCTGGGTTTGGGTTCAATCGTAACACAGTTTGAAAGTATGGGCTCAGACATAGAAAGGAAAGACGATATCCCAAGTGTTCGGTCTCTTTGCTCGATATGATTAGGTCTGGCCCTATGTTAATGAAGATCGAGTTCGATAATGCTTTGGGTCTAAACATCGATTATCTAAAGGTTCGGTGCTCTCAACGGACAGACAGTCAAAGGTTTTGCTGATTTTGACCCAAAACGGCCAATAAATGGGTTTTTGATTTGAACAATACTTTTTAAAGTCAATCATTGTTTGAATTTTGGTTTTCATGTAATTTTCAATTTCAGTCTTAGTTGTGATAAATTGAAAGTTTGGTCAAACTCTCAACTCTTGTCGCTTAACATTAGATGAATGAATGCAAAACTGAAGGACTCAGAGCTCAAAATTGATGGTAAAGTCCTGTTCACTGAAATCCGATACTCTTCTGATAGCGAAGTGGTTTTGGGAACTAATCTCTAGAATTACAGAATATAGCGAAACATTCGCTTTATTTTCATTGTTTTCCTCGATTACTAGAATTTCATAATTATTACATTTGATTGAGTTTAGAAGAATGTTAGAAATGTTAGCGATTGAGAGATTTGGGGCGGATTTGGGCTCAGTTTGGATGCGGGACTCGAGTGAATCGGGTGACAGACAATGAACAGAATGACCAGAAATAAGGCCTCAGACAAGAAAAAGAGTCGTTTCAAACAAAATGGTTTGATTGACAATTAATCGACTTATCATTAGTTTAATTACTTTTAGAACTGAAGATAACATTCACCGCAAAGAATGCCGAAAGAGAGCGAAGTCGAGTCAAGAGTCTGAGGAATGCCTTCCAAAGTCTTCAGTCATGTTTGCCTTCAGTGCCGCCGAACACAAAACTGTCAAAACTGGATGTTCTTATTTTGGCCACGAATTACATCTCTTATTTGACTAAATTACTCTCTGGAGATGAGGAAAACCACACCAACACATCCACAACTACTACCTCTGATTGCAATCTCAAGTTTTTTCATCCAATCAAAGTAAGATTTAATGAGTTAATTATCAATTAACCGAATAACTAATCCCATTATAACCAAATAGAAATGGCCGATGAGATCCCGATTGTATTCCATCTCTGAATTGGCCGAAACAAACTCAGTTCCGACGGTAAACCTGTATTCAAGTAATGGATACCACTATGAAATGGATTCAAATAATGATTTCTTATCTAATTATAATTCGTTTGTTTAAGTGATTCAATCGAATTAAATATTTATTCAGATTTTTACAATTAATTAATCGTTTATACAAAAGTCCATTCCTTGCGATACCATATGGTATCAGTTTTCCAAACGAGGAAATTCCAAGGGAAATACCTATTTTCCAGTTTTACCCAAAGGTATAACTGTATCACAATCTGGTTTACTATCCACAGAAAAACCTTTTTTGTGTTATTTTTTATTATTAATACATTTAAATGTTGTAAAAGTGTATAATTAAAAGATTAATTATTATTCAATTAAGAGTTTATTGATTAATGAACTTTATATATAAAACCTCGGAATAGTTTTTGTTTTATTGTAGTATAAATAGAAATTATATAATATTTTGCATATTTTAAGGTAAACTAATATCACAGACCAATACCAAAAACATGATAAGAATAAGCGCTTTTTCACGAGAATCGAGATGAAAGAGTTCGTCGATTGTCGGGGAAATCAAATGACATGATTGCTATCAATTTGTAAATGATTTGATCAAAAGCATCACTTTAAGAAACATTAGTTCTGAGAATTGGTTCAAATTGTTTAAAACCCGAATTTGAATATTTTAATTGCGATCAGATTTCTCGGTAAACACGTGTCATAAGAGTAGATATTTAGAGAAGATTTAGATGTTTTGATCTTTGGGTCCAAACATTTGAATTTATAAATGATTTAGAAGTTCAACGAATAATGAATACCTTGAAAACATTTAAAGATACTTAACATGCAATTAATTGGAATCAATTATTCTTTATTATCAATACGACTATTGAATGAGACCATAATTAGTAGTCACGGGAAGGCCTGGAGGTCACCGAAATTGCATACAAGTTGTACTCAAAATACAAATACAATTGTTCTCGACTTCCCATTGGGAATGTTCAATAGGTAAACCTAGACTTTCCGACTAAACCATACTTCTTCTCATACAATATCAGTCGATTGTCTTAAGTACTTTTTGAACCAAACTTTTGAAGATTTCGAAGGTCAGGGAATTTCCGACATTGAAATGGAATTCCAGTTTCATTCAAAGCTTAACTTATTTATCATCGAATCATTTAATCTAAACATTTATTAATCGATAATCAATCGGTCATTTTGTCAAATAATATAATATCCATTACATAATTCATATTTTAATTCGATCCAATCCATCATATTTTATGAATATTCTCATCCGATTCCGACATTTATCACGTTATTCTCATTTCACAAGTATTGCAGTATTAGTTCCCATCAAACATCAAATGGTTGCGAATCCCAAATTTGTACTAAAATAATCCCGAATTGCATCAAATCATGTCATGTCATGCCATGTCTTGCATTGGAATCATGTGATGCTATCCCTCTTTGAGGCCACTCTACCTCCAGAAGTGCCACATTCATAGCCCAGCCATCAATTGTCTTCGCAGTCCGATAACACCTTTATATAAATCATTGTCTTCAAAAGGGTTATTACTCGCAGGCCTTGTCCTAAAAAAGAGCAATCATTTGTAATGATCTGATCCAGACTTGACTTGAATTTCTAGAGGAACTCTCCAGCAAATGATGACTTCAAGGTCTGATCGCTTAGCAAACCATTAGATGAGTACCTGAGAACCCATTGTGGCTCTAATACATTTCGAGCACCCGTTCCACAACTTTTTGAATCAGTTGATAATCTTTAAAACTGCTGACAACTTCGAGAAGTGATTCATTCATTTGTGATGATTGTCTCACAACAGGGCATCACTTTTTGTTCAGTCGATAGAACTTTGATTTCTTTGAAAAGACAATAAATTATAACAATTAAGACAGCATTAAAACGATTTAATGACCAAACCCTTAGTGTTTGTTCAATACATCCATTGTTTAACTGAATGTGTATTTTGTGGGCATTTAGTTCTTGAATTCCCCAACGATTTCACATCGAGTTTGAAGTGTTTCTTCCGATTCGTGGATTCGCATGAATTCGGAGTTCGCTGTGAATTGCTTTAAAAGACTATCGAGAAGTTGATTATCATATCAGAGAGTATTGGCTCTGGTCTTCAGTTCAGCTCCGATTCACTGATCGTTAAATATATTCAAAACAATTAACTTTCAATTTTAAACGATTTTGAAGAACTGGTGATTTTGTTTTTATAATCGGTGCACACATTTGGCAAATATGAGAAGGTTTTCACTCATTTTGATAATAATTCTCATATCAATGAGTTTGAGCTCATCTGCGATCCGACGCCGACAGAAATTGGCCCGACTTTGCTTTTGGACCGGTTGTGGCCGACCGTTGCTTAACCCGACCAAAAGTTGTCCCAACAATCTTCAGCAGACATCCGTCAGAAAATGCAAGATTAAAAGCAACGGTCAAATCGGCAGATATTACAAGTGCTGTATCTATGATAGTAAGAACTAACTATTATTCTGACCATCGATTTGGATCTTATTTATTATAAATCATATAAACTATCAATTTTATGATAAACCTATAAATAGAAAGATTGTTTTCGTAGATTGTAATCTCATTTTATTAACATATTTATATAAATAAAAGTTTATGTTTTGTAATCAAATTAAATGTTTTGTTCTTTTGTTATGATTTTGTGCTTTTATGACCCTTTTATGAAGTCTTGGAAATGTGTCGCGTTTTCGTCTTCGCTTATCATCTCAATCACGAGCTTTTTATTAAACTTGGCACAAGTAGTACATCGACCAGATTTTTAGATAATAATTATTCGAACTTCTCTTCATTGCAATGAAAATTTATTTTAAAAATTTATAATTCAATAAAAAAGTAAAATAAAGTTAAGGTTAAGGTATTCAACGTAAGTGAAGGTCTTCGCGAAGCACTACTGATTAGAGCATTAGTCAAATGCAATCAATCAATAAAAGTTTCCATTATTACTCTATCAGACAAATTGGACGCAAATATCAATTATGTATTTTAGGTATTAATTAAATTAATTTTTTGGACAATGTTTGCGAGGCATCAGTTCTGCTACGACTATCTTTGAGGCGATACCAACTATTCTTATAATCGTTGATTTGAATTGCAATTGACTTGTATTTTGAAGATTAGATTAATTTAGT
>JAQGAJ010000363.1:0-16246 GCA_034689365.1 Liebstadia similis | reverse complement strand
CGAAGTTACCACTTTCATCTCTGAACAACTTACTCACATTCACTCTCCAGACATGACCGAACCCTCCGCTTCCCAATTTAGTCACAAATCTGAAGCCTCTTTCTTCCAACCATTTCTTTTCTTCTTCCAATACAGGCTCTCCTTCAGGAATATCTTTTAATTGTCCGATATCTGCCCAGTCTTTGTGGCTTTGCCTCCATTCCACTGGAATTCCAGTTTCAGTGTGTATTGTTGGTTGAGGTGATCCCGGGAGGCGTATTCCTGTACCTGCAGCTCCTCTCGATGGAGAGAATTGCTGTCCCGTAGTTGTTGAAGCTCTTGAGACTCTGGCCAATTCAGCTCTCAAAGGAGACATTCGGGTCCCGGCTGTTGGTGGAGTAGATGTAGTCGGGATTGACATAATTGATCGACTTCTATGACAACTGATTCAACTTCTTTGGATGTTCTGAAGATAACAGATCTCAATCTCAGTTCAATTACTGAGCAATAGATGAAATTATGAAAATTTATCATTTTTTCAAAAACCAATTGTTGAGACTTTTATAATATTTGCAATTATTTCGAATATAATTCGATCGGATTTCTCATTTTTTAATTCTCATAATCCATAACCTGGTAATTGTCCGGTCATTGGGATCCATATTTAATTCAACTTTTTATCTTAAATTTTTTCAGAGAAAGTAACCAAAAACTGATATTTTCTTTAAATTTTTGATAATTCCTTAAATTGTGAATTGAATTTTATTTTCAAGTATATCTTGGAAATCGTTTGAACACATTGTGAAAAATAACTTTAAAAACTCCCTGTTTTCCAGATCCAACTTTGTTGACATCAATATCCGCAAAATACACCAAGATTGATGTCAACAAACTGTCTAATCTGAAAAACAGTGAGTTTTTCAAAGTTATTTTCCGAAATTTAATTTCATTTCTGATTATAGTGTCCACAAATAATTAATAAGTTATAAGTTATAACTTAAAGCTATGGTAGAAATCGATGCCATTCTATAAAGACCTAGATATCGATCTCAATCTCACTAAAAGAAAGCGTTGGATCTAAACAAACAAAACTCGTTTATAACTTTCGATTGTTTTGTTATTTTCTTTAGGAAAATTGAATTTCCAGAATAACACAAACCCAAAGTTATTGCCTCCAAATCTGATTAAAA
This sequence comes from Liebstadia similis, assembly GCA_034689365.1. Taxonomy (NCBI): domain Eukaryota; kingdom Metazoa; phylum Arthropoda; class Arachnida; order Sarcoptiformes; family Liebstadiidae; genus Liebstadia; species Liebstadia similis. The sequence goes on along the minus strand of JAQGAJ010000363.1, from coordinate 15,077 downwards.
CAAATCAATTCTAGACTTTTTGTAAATACGCTGTAAATGTGTTAATACATCCAAAAATAGAATCAAAGCAATTATACACAAATGTTTTGTCTCAATAATTAATTGAATGTAATTTAAGACCAAACAAAAAGTTTTGCCGACAAAAGAAAAAGAAGACTTGTTTTCAACAAAAAACCAAAAACTTTTGGCAAAGGTTTTGATGAGACGGAGCGCAGACATAGAGTCGGCTGAGACGGACAGACAGACCGACCGATTGCCCAAATAGTTCTCACTGTTGTCTCACTTCAAGTGATTTGTCTTTTATTTTTAGATAATATTCTCTTTGGTCTCCAAAAATAAAAGCAAAAACTTCTGAAACGGTTCTCATATTAATTCAAACATTGATCGATCATATAATTGGATGACTTTTCAAAAGAAACTAACGGAAAGTTTTCATCTGATTAGAAGTTCCTCTATAAACAAATTATCTCTAAATGTCTTCAACGATGCAAAAAAGAGGAAAAAAGTAAAATATTTAGAAATTTGACCCTTTTTTAAATAAAAAGTTTTGATTTTAAAAAAACTAAACGATAGACCAATGACTTAATGATATTTGAGTTGAGATTCAATGCCTTATAGTCTGACTGCTGTTTCAATATTAATGATTTTATGCAAACAAACAATTTTTTGCTATTCTTTAAACTAGTTTATAGTCAAGAATTGATAATTAATGCGGTCCTTGAATGGCATTCATTGAATGCTTGGGGACACGACTGGCACTGATCGCCGATCACTTGATCTCTGCATTGCGTGAGATCTCTTCGTTCGTAAACAATGTTTGCAATGATTTGGCATTTGATTGATATTTAAAAATAGAATCAAATATATGAACAATGAATGAACGGCTCGTTTGCACGATTACAAAGTGTATACGAGGAAGTGTCATAAGGGGAAGTGCCATAAGGGGAAGTAAGCAATGCAAAGTATGATGTCTTGATGTTTCGCTAGATCTCAAGACAATTTGACACAATTAACACGATAATCAAGTGTCAGGTGATCTTGGCTTCAAAGCCATTGTTTTGAATGATTAGTTTTGCATTTATTATTGGTTTTTCCTTTTTATCAAATGTTTGTAATGAAAGTCATTTGCAGTGATATAATAGGCATCTCTTGAGTGGCATTCATGTGACGAATCGTCTCATGTCTTATGACTCGATTACCAGATATTATTCAAATAATAGATTTCATGTGACTCTACATCACTGATTCGGTCCAATAGATTAGGTCTTTTGGTCTGAGGGGACGGATAGTTAGCTTCTATCGCCGTCACTCCCATCGAGTCGGGGATCAGAGGCAAGAGGTTCTTGGAAAGGGTCTGAGGGCAGGGAGGCGTCAATGGGAATGAGGTAGGTCGTTTGCTTGTGTGCCTCTACATACACAGAATCTGTGCCCATTGTGAAGATCACCTAGTTATATGCTAGTTATATGCTAGTTATATGCTAGTTATATGCTAGTTATATGCTAGTTATATGCTCGTTCAGTAGTGGTTGAGCACAAGGTGTGTCTTCAGGTGTGCCTTCGAGTGATTCCCATCCCATGTGATTGAAGTCCTGGTTATTCACAGTTAAGGCTCGTTTGAGGCATACATAGAGTGGGACTTAACTCAGACTCGACTCAACTCCATATCCAATAACCGCTACTTTGAAAGTCTGTTACGTAAGTGAGTCAGACATGAGTTACGAGTGAAGAGGAGAGGAAAGCCGTTCCCTTCCCTTCCCTTCAGTGGTTTCTTCGGTAGAGTTTGTGATCTGTTGTTTGACGTCTTCTATGACTACAATTGAACCCAAATATCGACAAAATGTTTGTTTTGTTTGAAAAGCAGTGCAAGTCTTGTGACTGATTAGCACTGAAGGCACACATACTGTAAGCCATGTTTGTTGTGGTGTTGGGCCGCGTCTGACACCCGACGGACACCGACCAACACCCGAACCCTCGATGCGTGAGTGGAACCGACATTGCTCTCTATCGATGGCCACATCGCTGGCTGTGCCCGCGCACAAGTCGGGTCTACCCGTGGCCTCGACCGGACCCCGAGTGGCTGTCTTTCTGTTCAACAGTTCCGGTCAGTGCGGATACCAATACATGCCATCAAATATCAACAAAAAGCTCTCAGATTTGGTTAATAAGAAAATTAATAATAAAAACAATAATAATAACAGTTATGACTCCCGAAGAAGTGTTGAGACAGTTATTTGTGAAATGATCTTCGGATCCGTTGCTCTTAACTTCTGCGCCAGAAATGCATCAAAAATACATCAATTGAGCGATGATTTGTTTATGAACTCGTTTATCGTCCAAATCGACTTCAGTAATGGTGAGTACCATCACTAGAATCAGATGCTGATCATCGCCATCATCTGTCCAACTGATCCCTTGTCTTCCTCTTGGTTTACATTTGATGATAAATAGTGATCGACTAAAAGACAGATCACGCGACTAATGATCAGCTAATATGAAGAAATCAATCAAATGTTCAATCATTCAAATGACAGTTCAGTTCCAATGCATGTAATTATAGTTTAAATAGTTTTGAAACCTTTCTCTAATCGAGAGACGACTCGAATCTCATTTGAATTAATTAACCGATACTCGTCTGACCGGATCTGATGACCGATTTCGCAACCAATTGCCTGATCCGATCCGATCCCACTATTATTCAATATTTATCTTATTTTTGAATTAATCGGTTATCAGTTTATCTCAAGTCTTATCAGACATTTATGCCATAATCCAAGATATGATGTGAGAGTCGTTAAGGGCTGAGAAATATCGAGCGGAAAGAAATACCAAAAAGTTATTCAAATTAAGAGTAATTTATTTATTAATAAAAACTAGTAAAGAGTTTAAGGATATGTCTGGCATTCAATGGTCTTAATGACTGCCAACAGTTAAGACCGGATCAGATCTCATGTGATAATCCGATTCCTTTCTTATGCATAATATCTAATGTCTTGGCATTCGTTCGGATAATAATTACAAAAACATTTGTCTTTTCGGGAAAAACATTTCAACGAAAGTACGGTTTAGCTCTGATTTGGGACATAAATGAATTCAATGGACAGTTAAGACAATTGTTTGTCAAGGAGTCAGTGATTATGGACTCATTGGTCAATGATTTTAAGACTGACTTAATTGACGGCCGAATGAAGAGCCCGAAAGACATTCACAAAAGTGTTGCGAAATTTCTTAAAGCAATTAACGATTATCTATCAGTTTGTCGACTGACTTGCAGTATAAGTGACGACCAATTTGTCGACGAATTAATATCACTGATCACTAAATATGACACTAAAGGCACACATTTTTTCGTGTCTACACTTTTGACTTCAATACTTATGTTTAAATACAAATCAAACAAATTGAAACTCATTTTATGGTCCAATGATGTAAATAAGATATCATTCGTTTCCCAATTATTAGTAGTCATTAATCAGTTCCTAATATCAAAAACAAAGAAAATCTCTTATTTATCGCCACAATTAAAGTCCCTTAAGTTTTGCCGGAATCTGACGGCAATCCAAAGAACTTCTTCGATGACTTCATCGATGACTCCTTTAAATAAAAGTATAATAAGTGAACGCAAAAGTCGTGACGAAAGCCTTGGTTACGAGAGTCTGACGGAAAGCGGTTCGTCCGCCACTTCCACTGTCTGTGATTACAACGGGTTCGCATCGAAATCATTGGACACATCGACACCTTTGGAACGATCGTTAGAACATTCGACGGCCGAACGACTGAACCCCGAACTAGTGGTCGACGGCAGTGAAGGGCCGACAACTGGTCAGTCGTCGTCCCATTTGAATAACTCGCGAAACTATTTCCGTGAATATCGTTCTTTGAGATTCACTCCAAACAATTTATCGGATGAGTCGTCCAATGATGAGGACATTGATAACAACTCCATGTTTCCCAACAATAATTATCTTGACATTCATCGGTTGAGTGAAGAGTTGAGTGACATCGAGAGACACAACGACTGCAGCAATCCATCAAAAGTGGAAGAGTTGTTCTCAACCGACACAACGGATGTCGAAGAGATTCATGAATCACATCTGTTGTCTGGTTTTGGAGAGATATCAATGCCAGAACTCATCGCCGACTCCTCTGACAACACAATAGAGATTTCATTATCACAATCGCCGTCAATATCTGAAACATATTTGAGTCAACTCTCTATTCAAGGCATCGTTAATTCAAAAACAATAACATCTTTTGATCAATTGATGTCATACTGTCTGAAGAGATCAAACGATTCGCCTGAAGAGACTATAGTTGTCTGCGATTGTGATTTATGGCGAATCAATTGCATGGAGTCTTTGCGGTGTTGGCCCGCAATCATGAGCTCATCCGTTGGCAACTTATGTGAATCCGTCACTGAATTACATTCGTTGTCAATGAACTCACAAATGATTCGCAAATTCATTGACAATAAGATTAATGATTTGGTTTATAAGTCAATAGTTGTAAAGAGTCTTATCGAGAGTGAGTGCGGTCGCAGTCAAAACAGACAGAACCTAATGAGTCTCTTCTCGAAAGAGTCGAATCAATCGCTTCTGACACTGATTGCTGACAATTACTTGAATGAGTTGTCTTCGAGTGAATGTTTAAATCTAGGTTTCGATGTCAGCGATATTCCGGTCATTATTGGTCTAAACAGACATTCATTTCTAAATAATTACAATAATTGCAAAAATTCCGATCGAAATGAAATTCATTTGACGGAAACTATTCTGTGATATAATTAATTTCAATCATTTCTTTAATTTTAAAACCAATTTTAGACAAAAGCTCTATATTTTGGTCAAACAATCAAAAGTACACTGAATTCCAAAGTTCGGCTCAAATAAGAACTTCCTTTTAGTTAGTCTTTTATTACTTTTGTTTTGTCCTCAGTTTAGAAATAGATTTGTTGTCAGACTATCGACAGACGAAACAACACTTCACACCCTTTTAACAGCTCTAGCATTGACTCTAAACTAATCGCTGAAAATCTAATTAATTAATAATTTTTATTCAAAAGAAAAAACGATTTTAAATAATATAAAGCAAAATGAGACCAAATCTCAGACAACTTTGTTTTAGTTAAGGAAAACTACATTTTATGCAAAATATCCAAAGAATTATACAATAATTCGCTACAAATTCTAATGAATTTTAGATTAAATTGAATGAAAGGAATATTAATTTTGCGCAGATTTCCATTTAATTCATTGAATATTCAATGATTTGAATAATTAATTACAAATCTTTAATTAAATTCTCCGCTGAATATATCTCTTATCTAATGAGAGATTAAACTATAATATAATCTGAAACTGAATAATATTTTCCAAACCATATAATGATTTCACTGAAACCCCAAATGTTTTAAAATAATTCTATTCAGAGAATTGTTTTATTCAATAACTGAATATTTAAATAATTGATAACAATTTGAAGAAAAACCTATTTATTATTATATAATACTTGAGAAGAAAATCCCGTAAAAGCCCTATAAATCTATATTTGAATCACTTCTACTGAATAACTGAAATACAGTTTTGGTTTGGCTTTAAATGTGTTTTAAAACTTTGTTTTAAAATTAATTAACTTTTGATTCGATTTTAATGTTTATTTAATTTTTTGAAAATTTGTTGTTATTTTTGGTTCAGAAATGTTGAGAAGTGTTTATATTTATTGTAATTGAGCTCAAAATTTGTTTTCCGAACCAAATACTAATGAAATTCTAATTAAATTATAAATTATATAATAATAGCGAAAATGCGAATGAAATCTAAATTAATTTCAATTGTAATCTATATTTATTCGTCGATTGTCTAATATATGTCTCGTTTTCTATATTTCTCTCTTTATTAAAAACAAAATCTTTCTATAATTTTATGAATCGTACTTATAATCTGTAAAATAATTATTTTTGTTTAATAAAAGACAAATCAAACGATTAATCAAATGGAGAGACGAGTGTCGGCGCTATCTTTCCATTGGTTGGACGAGTGATGACTCCAAACTCAATCTAAACTCGAATTTATTAAAATTTACTATAATTTCAAACTAATTGACGTAAAATCGTTTATAATTACGTAATTTTACAAAAACTATAGACAATTAGTTCAAAACTATTGATTCGATTCATATCTCGGATTCGGATATCGTCTGAAGTTTTGTTGATCCCCAGGATTTCTGAACCCTCGCTGTGGTCGGAAACCCGTTTGGTTCTGACCAAGAATTCTGGGATCTATTCGCTCGACCACTGGTGACAAAAGAATTTCGTCCAAAGACTGATTCGAAATGTGATTGCCGTCGAACAAAGCCTTTTCGATTTGAAGGAATTCAGCCGAAAGTGTTTTATCGGCTTTCGATTCAATCTTCTCTTTGATCTTTTGAATCTGATATCAAAAAAATTAGATTTTCAGCAATTCTTGGAATAAAATACCGTCTCTTCGAGAATCTCTTCCCGTTTGGGTTCCGGCGGAACGTCTCGATTGACGATAATTTTGAGAGCCATGAAGAGGTCATCGAATCGTTCCAACTCTGAGAGTGTTATCAATCGTAGGTTTCTTACACTAATGTAATTCATTTGAGTGATCGAAGACAACACTTCCAAAGCAATGTTCGGGTTCTTCTGTTTGAGAGCCAGTGCTGCGAACAGACAAACAGTCTTCCGCGTGATCTTTGCGTCCGCTTCTCTGGTTCTCTTAATCATATCGAAGGCCTTATCAAACGATTCGGGACTGTTCTGTAATTATTGGTCACATTTAAGACATAAAGTTCGGCCTATTTTATGGATTTGATACCAATTTATAAGCAGAAGCGATGTATAAAAGAAGACAATCGCGAGGATATCGGATCTCAAACCAGTTCTCACTCTGAATGTAATGCAAAACATCCATACATTCTTCGTATCGGCCGTTCTTGAAGAGCATATCCATCAGTAATACCACACTTTTTATTTGACTGAAGAAGCCTTTCAGTGCCTATCGATTCGAATTCAATGTCTTTAATGATCCGAATTCAATGTCATTCTCGTAATTACCGGGTCTTTGAAGAGTTGGAGCGCTAAATCGCATTCAGACAAGTGGTGGAAAAGCCTCATAACAATTGGTCCGAAGACAAAAGTGCCGAACTGTAGGGACTGGTTCTGAGTGTGGAATCTGAAAAAATATTATTAATTTACATTTGAATTGATTGAAAATACTTTTTGATGGCATCCGTCAAAAGTGACAATTCTTTGGTGTCGTTTGTGGTCAAGAAAATCACATTTTTGACGTCTTCAGTGAAGACCATCTTCGAGTCAGACTTTGTGTATTCTTCAATTCGGGACAAGAATTTCTCTGAAATAGGCGGAGATATCAAATAGATTTCGACTTAGAGTGAACTTACCTTTCATTTGTCCGAATTGAGAGATAATCCGTTCCCGAGTCTGGAGATATGAAGAAACGCCAATCGCTTCGTCGGTAAACAAAAACCTGATTCCAATCGGTTTAGTGTTTACTAAACCTTTGGAAACATTCAAACCATTCAATAGATTTGATTTAATTAAGTGTTTCGTGAATAACAGAATCGATGACATAATTGACAAATGATTTTCAATGAAATCAATTAATGAAATTCAATCAAAAAAGTGTTGAAATGTTTATATTTATTGAAACCTAATTTCAAAACACGCTTTCACTGCAGACCTAATGCTTGTCACGTGACTGACCGTCCCTTCAGTGCCATCAGTGCCTTAACCCAGAGATCAAGACTTCGGCAATGAATGACCCGTCGATTGCCGATAATGACCAACATATCAATCCAGTGGTCAAATCGATCGGTTCTATGGTCAGTGAATATTCTTCACTATATTTCTGCCAATGATTTACAATTTCTAGCGATTCTGAAGTCGAAGGAAAAAACTTAACACAAAATATTAATTCCAAATAATTTATTTAAATGTATTTTTAAATGTTTACAAATTTAAAGATAAGAAAAATGATTGCGGATATTGAACGAGACATAAGCGGTGTCTTTGCGTAAGTTCTGGAGCTCGTAATTGGTATTGGCTTCGACTGGAATAGAGAAGCCGGTCTTCACTATGACAATAGGGTTGTCCTCAATCTTGAGAGCCAGAGCTCCGTAAGTGACGGTCAGGTGAGTGTTATAGTCTCCGGTCTTAGATTTATTTTTCTTTGCCATTGACTCCAATCTCATCATTCCATTCGCATCTCCTTTGGTCTTATTCTTGTTAATGATCGCAATGTCCACACCTGTGTTTAATTTACTTCGTTTCCAAACCAAGTCTTCCAATGATTTGATATTCAAAGACTTTTTGATATCTTGATCCGTGTCATTGGTGTTGACTTTTTTGTTGTGAATCGAGAGATTGAAGACATCGATAGTCTTGAGAGGTCTCTCTTCCGATTCAGTCTTTCTCTTCTTTGGTCTGGATTTTCTCTGTTTAGGTAAATATTCGATTCCCTGAAAGATATCGACAACTTTTTCGGTTAGACCAGAGCTGTCTCTCTTATAGACAGGTCTCTGACCCCTCCAATACTCCAGTTTAGGCATTCGATGCCTTTTAGAACGTCTCAACCGATTCTCGATTTCTTCGTTAACTTTTTCGATTTCAGTTTCAATCTCGACATTAGCTTCTTCTTCATCGTCATCTATCTCGACATTAGGTTCTTCATCTTCAAAATGGCTCTCGAGATCGGATTCTTTCTCAACTTCTTCTGCTTCTATCGTTTCTTTCTCGGTGTGTTTTTCTTTGTCAAAATTTGATTCATTTTCAATGTCTTCGGTTATAACGATATTTGTGTCATCCTTTTCGATATCGGTTTTCTCGACATTTGTTTCTTTATCTTCGATATCGACAGCCATTTGGATCGAGTCATTTGTTTCGAGTTGTGGTTGATTTGAGTCTGAAGTTAGAGTTTTGTCGTCCTTTTGAACCGAATGATGAGTTAAATTAAATGCCATACTTTTATTTGTCATATCAAAGAAAGTTTGATTGACTTTCGACTTCCTCTTCTTTTTGACCACAGTTTTTGGAGTACATGGAGAGCCGTATGGACTGTTATCCAGAATAGTCTGTTCCATGTATTCCGGAATAAAACTCTTCCGGAAGAATGAAGTCGTTGTTTTAGCACTCGATTTGGGGATTATTTTTGTCGATTTTGGTATCGATTTGGTCGACTTCGGCGTTGCCTTAGGAGTTCCTTTTGATGAGACATTGGGATCCAAATTCTTGAGAGCTCTCACTCTGGGATTCGCTGCGAATGACTGTGGAGTTGAAGTCAATATCTGTTGAGTTTGTGTTTCACTTTCATCGCTGGACTCATCGGAGCTGATGTTCGGCATATTCTTCTCAAAACTCCAATTGACGGCCGGACCCTGAAATCTGCGACGATAAACATCTGCAATGGCTTTGAATGGCCCGAAGTGTTGGGCGCCGTCATCCAAGTCTGTGGTCTTTCGGGTGAGCAACAGATGACTCCATTCAACTAATTGGGGTTTGGGTCGATTTCGGGACCGATAGGGCATCGGGTCCCAATTCCAATTTGTCCTATTGGACATTTTGGCCTCCATTGAAACTAAGCTAATTCAAAGTTAAAGGGACGGCTCTCAACCAATCACAGGTTTGTTGTGGTCGTTTTTATACTGACATCACTAAACGAATTAAAAACAAATTTATTGTCGAATTAAAAGACTTCAAATGGAATGAAACCCATATTTACCTAATCTTCGAGTATTGTAGTGGAGGAGAGTTGGCTCAACTGATCCGAAAGAACAATCGATTCCCCGAACCTGTTGTTCGACACTTCTTGCAACAAATGGCGACCGCACTGAAGGTCTTAAGAAGTCATTCGGTGGCGCACATGGATCTCAAACCACAGAACATTCTGATCGCATCCAAAGTCATCGACAATTGCTGGCAAAATGTGGTCTTAAAGATAGCGGACTTTGGGTTTGCTCAGTATCTCCGCAATGAAGACTTTGGCACAACTTTGAGGGGTTCGCCGCTCTATATGGCGCCCGAGATCTTACTCGGCCTCAAATATGACGCCAGCGTTGATCTCTGGTCACTCGGAATCATTCTTTATGAATGTCTGTTCGGAAGCGCGCCTTTCAGTTCGGGATCTTTTGAAGAGTTGGCTCAAAAAATCAAAAGTCATAATCCGATTGAAATTCCACGAACTGTTCATATTTCTGATGATTGCAGAGATTTATTGAATAGACTTTTGCAAAGAGATCCGCGAAATCGCATATCATTTGAAGACTTCTTTGCGCATCCATTCGTCGATTTAGAGCACATGCCGTCAAAGGAGTCGTACATCAAAGGGGTTCAACTGATTCGCGAAGCCGTCGAAAGAGACGCAAAATGTGATTACAACCAGTCTTTCAAACTCTATACCGAAGGACTTCAGTATTTGGTTCCGATTTACGATTGGGGCGACGGAACCACTGTTTTGGATCAAAGCCAAAGACAAGCTTTAAAGAAGAAATTGATTGAATATATGGGAAGAGCCGAAGACATTAAAACGAAGTGCAATCTGATTGTCGTCGATAACAATGACTTACAATCAATACAAACGGCTTATGAATGCATCGAAAGAGCCGATCGATTGGTTCAGACAAACGCCTTCAGACAGGCGTTCAACGAATACAACAAAGCGATCGAAATCGGTGTCGAAGTTTTGCCTAAACTCAAGACAAATGATAAAACTCTTCTCTACGAAGAGCTAAACCATTGGATCACAAAAGCAGAACAATTGAAATCAAAATTAGTCTCAAAGAAAACGATCGATAAAAGCAATAGATTTGAAAATAGGATAAAATCTCGTAAATTAAACGAAAGAGTGTTTTGCGATCGGTTTGTTTCGAACATATCTCACACTAAAGATCTAAACGGACCGCAAAACTGTTACGTCCAATGAGTTCTTCACTTCATTGAAAGCGCAATCATTTGCAGTCATTCTCATTGTTCCTCAAATATCACGACAAGAATTTCAATTTCACAAAACAATTATTTTTCACTTATTTTCAATTTTTTGTTATTCAGAGAACGATTGAAATTCAATTCGTTTCTCGTGTTTATTGACAAATGAATGTTATTTTTGAAGTTTTCATATGTTTATCATAAAGTGATGAAACGCTAGCCATAAGTGATCTTTGAATATGTAATAAAATTAATATTTTTCTAATTATTTTTTATTATTAAAAATAAGAATCGAATGATTTTACAATAGATTCTGAAAATTGTGATAAAATTATAATTATTTTGAGATTAATTCAAGTGATTATCGATTTTGTAAACCATTTCTATCATTAGTTTTCTATAATTAACTGCCAGTAAAAGAGATTTAAACGGTTTCCGCGAAACCGATTCTTCGGTTCCCGAAATCGAATTCTGTATAATAGGGGCCAATGAAGACATCGCCGAGAATCCAAAGCGGGCCCATCGGTGGCGGGACATCGAGTCCAATGAATCCCGAGATACACATAGTTTTTCCGAATTGAGACACTTTGAGGACATACTCATTAGCGGTTAGTTTGAAGTCTTTGCCACCGATTGTGAACTGGATGTCTGGCATTTGTTCGATGTCATCACATTTGACTAAATACTCGCCCATCGCTATAGGAGTGGCGCCGATAAGTTTGTTGAGTTGCGCGATCTCATCAGAAGGTCCGGCCAGAAGGGAAGTGCCCGTATCGGCGATCGCTTGACAACCATTGACACAGAACTTATTCTGACCCACAGTAAGGCCATCCATAGAGAACTGCCAATACCCGGGCTTCTGAACGGAAACGTAAGTGAAGTTCCCCTTATAGTGAGCCGGATCTGAACCCCCGAATATGATTTCTCCGCCGGGGCTCGAAGTAGAGTCTCTGTTCAAATAGAAAGAGAAGATCGGGTCGTTAACCAGTTTCTGATTAACCATATTAGTGAAGACCGTCGGCACTTTGTCCACCGAAATAGTATCGAAACCCAAACCCAGGATTCCATCAAACTTTGCCGCAACGAAAGTGATTCCGGGTTCGGACGTCGCCTCACCGAAGGTCTGCTCTTGGATTTGAGCCGAACCTATGCCGAGCGCATCAGTGCTGAGGTAACCCTTCATACTTCCCGACCCATAGCGTATCTCAAGATCTGTTCCATTCTTCTTATATGTCGAAGATTTTGAAGAATCATACTTATTGTGGAGCAAACACGCGATGTTAGTCCACTTGCAGTTCTTTGAGGGCACCCAAAGGTTGGAACTGCCGGTGTCGAAGACCACCTGTCAGTCAACTAATGTTATCGATATATAAATCATTTGAAGACATACTTTGAATGACTGGCCGGGAGTTCCCAAAGATATGACGCCATAGTATTGGGCGTCCAAATAATTAGACAGCGGTTCGGGAATCGGCTGAAGATTGGACTTATAGTGCTTCAGATGATGTCGCGGTAGACCGTATTTAACAGGAGTTCCCACTTCTTGGAGATGTCTTCTCACGGATTGGATTTTATGCAAAGGGATTCTTTTGAGACCGTCATCGGTGGACAGACAGCCGACGGCAATCACCACAACTAGTAATGCGATAAATGTCTTCATTTTGATGACAATGACTGACAATCGGTGACTATCACTGATCACTGACTTGAGTCGTATTTCTGTTCCTTTGATCCAAATATTTGTCGATCTCTTCGTTTGTATAAACAGTTTCTTCGATAAGCAATCAATTGATTCAATGAATCGTTTGTTTAGATTCGACTCAACTCTCAGTTGTTTATAACGAACTCTATTATCGACTTCTTTGACATTTGTCTCAACTCTTATCTGCCATAAGAACTCTAAAATCACTTCTTTTGATCAATAAATTAATTATAACTTAATAAACAAAATTTCAATTAAAGTCAAGTATAAGTAAAACCAAATAAATGTTAAACAAAAACATTTAATTGATTGAATAAATTTTAATCAATGAGTAAATTAACAATTTTATAATCACTTCTTCGTTGGATTCTTGACCACAATGTGCTTCACTTCGGAAGAAGTTGTGAAAAAGTTCTTAGATTTATTGATTCAATCGATCGCGAGTCAGGTCTTATTGCAAACCCAACAAAACAATGAGTTAAGTAATTATAATTCAATTTAAAGAAAACCATTTCTTTATTAAATAAATTCAATTTTATTTTCATTTAAAACTTAATTCTTTTGATAAAATTAACGTTAGTTTTAAAGGTCTTTAAATATCTATCTTATAATAAGTCTAATCATAACTCTAAATAATTTTTTGAGTTTAAATTCAATAAGTTTTAAAGTTATTTAGATTGAGATCTATTCTATTTAAGGACAAAGTTTATTAAATTATTTGATCGAATAATCGAATTGAGATTCGAATAAATATTAATATTTTCTTATCAGAAGTAAAATCAAATCGTTTTTCGATTTAATGACTTATTGTTTGCAAATAACTATTTCCTAACAAAACAAATGAATTACGAGTTTTTATATTTCGTTATATATTTATAACAATTTATACGACATTTTAATAAAACAATTGACGAATGAAATAATAATTATCTTCACGTCTTCACGTCCGGCACTTTCCGAACCTCCCGAATGTTCTTCAATGTAAACCTCGCTCACTGACTGAACCCGTTTTCTTGGCTATAAATTTTATATTATTTTGTTTTATTTAATTTGTGGATATTTTATAGTGAAATAAATTTACATCAAAGTGACGATCGAAATGTCCAAATGGAAAATCGTAGGCATATCGGGGTAAATAAATTAGATGATTAAGTTTATATTGAAGGTAACATCAATGATAGGATCACTTGTGGCGGAAAAACAAGTTTGGCTGAGACTCTGACCAAACACTTCGAGACCAGTGCTGTCATAAGTCAGGACCAGTTCTATCGAGTAATTATTGAAATTTTGAAAGTTTCCCAAATCTTATAGAAGTTATCAACTCTTTGTTGACTCTTCTGTTGATTTGCACTCAATTTCTTTAAAGAAATCAAATTAACTTCAAATTATGGTTTCAGTCAGAAGACGATCCGAATCACGAATGGGTTGATATCAGTCCTCAGATCAGACATCAGAACTGGGATTGTATGGCAAGCATTGATTGGTCGGCATTCCTTCGGGCCATTCATCAGTTGCGAAGTGAAGAACCATCGGAACCAACTCTTTTGATAATAGAAGGACATCTGATTTTCAACTTCAAGTAATCTCTTGGCCTCTCATTACTAGTTTCTCAAATAGTTCATTGAAAACATTTCTTTTTCTTCTCCATTCCATTCCCTTTACTGATTCAAAATTCATAGAATTCTTTTTCGAGTTATCACATATTTTATGCCAAATATTGTCAAAAACTGTTCTTAACTAACATTTCAAACGTTTATCGTCAAAATCAGACCAATTTCGGACATTTGTGATCTCAAATACTTTGTGACTCTGGACAAAGACGAGTGTTTTAGCCGACGCTCAGCCCGAAAGAACATTCCCGACGACCCGATCGGTTACTTCGATGGCTGGGTTTGGCCGTTGTATTTGTCAAATGTGGAGCAAATGAAACGAATTCAAAACGACATTCCCATCGGTATTGACATCGATTCCGATTAGTGATTCTTTAAATTTGTTTTTCTTGAAGTGTTTTTAGACGGAAATAGTGATCAAAAGGAAATTTCCGATACCGTCCGTAAAAGTTGTTTATCTCTTTTGAAAGACAAGTGATTCAAATGCAAGAATCAGTGAATCAATGAATCAATATTTCAATCAAATCTATATATAATTGAAAAAATAAATTAAAATTGAAATCAATTGCTCGATCTTCACATCGACTAAAGATCACAAGTTATGTTCAGAACAGGTATTTTACTTAATCTGTCAATCATTTGATACTTTTACCAAAGGTTATCACATCCGAGGCTTAAGATCTAACAAATCAATTGATATTTAGGAAAATGTGCGATAAATTACAAGAAAATAACAGTTTATTAATAAATCCTTAATTTTTGTTCTCAACTTTTAAGAATCATTTAATGATATGATAGAAGTGATGGT
>JAQGAJ010000362.1:0-16279 GCA_034689365.1 Liebstadia similis | reverse complement strand
TATTGAACATTAAACATCGATGTCTCATTGCAAGATTAAAGTTCCTGGTCTCCAGAGACCACATTTGCTTGTCTCTGATCAATATCATCATTCTCGATTGCGTCTTCGATTGTTTTTCGTTCCCTTTCCTCCCTTCCCTTATCCTTATCTTTTTCTGTTTGTTTGCGAACACCGCTATAATCAGCAGATCGCTCTTTCTTCTCTTCACCTTTCTCCTTTTCACCTTTCTTCTCTTCACCTTTCTCCTTTTCACCTTTCTCCTTTTCACCTTTCTTCTTTTCACCTTTCTCCTTTTTCTTCTTTTCTTTCTTTTTACTTTTGCCTTTCCCATGATCAGAATCTGAACTAGATGAGTCGTCAGATTCACTAGAACTACTGGAATCACTTGACGAATCGAGTTCACCTTGATCATCCTCTTCTATCTCTCGCTTTATGGTAATAGAGGGCAACTTAATGGGTCCATATTCTCCCCATATGTAGAAGAGGTTATCGTGTGTCTGTCCGATCGCCATATTATTCCAGCACCCGATCCGTATAAACTTTAGTTTGGCTTTCTCGGGAAATTTGTACCACCACTGTTTCGTTTCTCCCGTCTGACCAAATCTATTGTTACCCATACCAAACAAAGTACCATCTTTTAAAAGTGTTAATTGATAGGTGCGAGCGGACACAACTTGTTTGGTAAAGTCAAATATGAGTCTTGGTTTTAGATAATAATCCATTGGTTTGACGCCTAACTGACCGAACCTATTATCACCCCAACCATACACTCTCTGGCCGATCAATACAATAGATGTGGCGACACTGCATGATATTGAAATGATCTTGTCTCTCTCTTCAATCCGAGTATATATAGGTTTGATTTGGTCAATTAGGTTCATATACCATGGTCTGTCAATTTCGAACCCAACTTTTATTCTATAGGGATAGCTCAGATTTCCTTTTGTGCCATTTCCAATTTGACCATGTTCATTATTACCCCACAGAAGTAGATGATTTCGTGAAGTGGAAACCATACAAAAGCCATACCCGGCTGCAACCATACTGATTTTTTCATTAGACGATAAGGGTAATTTGAGCTTGGTCCATTCTTCCAGAATATCCACATTAAGTGAGGAGACCTAATATTTAAGATAATTAAGATACCAAATTACAATATCAAAATTTAACCTGCTTATACTGATTCCAACCATATGCATAAATTCCATCACCATTGATGGCGAACAAAGAGTATTCTGCAGTATTTGAGCCCTCGTTAAGTGAATACGCGAAGTCAATGATATTCTGTTTCGATAGAAGAGGTATAAATTTCGACGCGTTGTTTGTGAAGTGATCCACATTGTCATCCACGTCCAAAATTAATGCCTCATTCTTGAGATAGATGAGTGCCATACGAATCTGACGAAGATTGTAAGTGTAATTGTAACTGTTGAAAAACGAAAGGCATTTCAAACAATCCATTTTTGTGACTGACAACAACTAAATCAATTATATATAAGTATTTTGAATTAATGAAGTGCATATATCAAAATTTATGACACGTTGTCATTTCCTGCATGAAATCATTGGGGAATTTAATGCAGGTTAGATAATAAATAATATAATTTATCCAATCAAACAATCTAGCTATAAAAAACTTAGAGCATGCTATAAAAAGATTATCATCTTGGCGACAAGTCAACGAGAGAGAATAATATTGTATTTAAATATCTGATCTTTTATATGAGAGTCCACCAAAAGCCACTCAATGGGCAACAGCTCTAAACTAGTGGTCACCAATACCACGTGACTTTATACGGAACAATAGTTTCATAATTTAGCTGAAAAATAGGCGTATCTTTAAATCAGGGGAAGACTGGCAATTCCGAAGGGAAATTATTCTACGCCGAAGCTAAGAGCAAATCGATTGGACCGGTAGGACAGTGAGTATTGAGCCCGGAGTGATGTCAATGGAGAAACACCAAGACGGAGATTTACTTAAACTAAGCGTTTTAACTGGATTCAGCAGAAATTTGAGCAAAATTTTTTCCGAAAATACCCCCCCCTAAACCCCCCTAAACCGAGAAAGTTCGGCCATCCCTGCCATTAAGGCTCCGGCTCTCCTATCTGTGCATGGCTGGCAATTTATCTTTTTCATTTATAAAATCAAGGATGTTCACTATACTAATTATATCTGTCTAATACTGTTAATTATTATAATTAATCCACATTTTATTATCAAATTATTAGTTGTAATGATCAAGATAGAATAGATGTTAATGATTGAAAATATATTTATATAACAAATATAAAAATTGTTATTCTTTTTGAAATTATTTGATACCCAGATCTATGGAATTGCTCATTCGATTGATAATAGAAATAAATAATAATCACCTTTTTATAACTTTCAAAACAAAAATATTATTGCTCTGAAATCAAGCACGATTTGAATAAACATTTATTGCGATGTTTTGTTTGCTTCTATTAACAAGAAACAATTAAATTAATTACTTACATACTATGATTAAACGAGTTAGTTCATCTGATAATTTTGTGACAACAACTGAGATCTTGGTTATCTCAGAACCACACCTAATGACTGATCACTGATGACTAACAACTATTTCACTCTATTTCTGTACTTGGATTGCTAGTTTAACCCTTATATTTACCTTATTCTCAAAAGATTTTTTGTTGTGTAATATTTTCAAAAATAAATTTTTTAATTTGAAATTTTCAAAATTATGAAAATTTAAAAATTTTCAGCGAAAATCTTTATACACAACAATTCGTTTCGATGAAGTGGTCCAAACACTTAAGACCAGAATCGACAGCAGTTGTGCCGCAATGAGTCTGTGCTCACAATTAATTTACTCGATTTTTCGCTCAGAGCTTTGGGGGATTTTAGGTCCAAAATTTATCCAGGGGGGATTTTGGGCTCATCCCTCCCATTGGGCATCACTGGTTCAGAGTCTGACTTCAAATAACTTCTGATAAGAGACTTATTTTTCAAATTATTAATAATTTTTTACTTAAATTTTAAGTGAATTTGTTTATACATTCATAGAATAGTGAGAAATGAATACAACTTTTTATTTTAAATTAAAGAAAAAAACAATAATTTTAGAGATTTATCGCTTCGAATGTAAATAATTAATGAAAACAATTGAATGAATGATTCAATGATTTAATGAAAGCTTTGAATGATTTTGTTTTTAGAAATGATTTTCTTTAATATTTAATTTGTTTTTATATCAATTTATTTATAACTATTATATGAAATGAACGATAAGTTTTCGGTTTAATTCATAATTAAATGTAATATAAAACTAAACTAAACTGAAATTTGATCGTAAAAAACATTTTAAATGAATTCACACAAAGAATGAAACGTTTGGCTCAAAAAAGTGAACAAAATTTTTAAAGTTTTGTCAACAAAACTGCGGACAAAATCCAACAAAAAATGATATTTAAATTAAAACAGAGAATAACCGAAAACTTAACTTCACTTTCGTTTTTTCCATTCGATCTTAATTTTTTGCGATTTATTCACATTATTATTATTATTATTAGTATTGGTATTACTATTAATTGAGTTATAATTGGATGTATTGGTCGGCCCTTTGCTCGTGGCCTCCATCTGTGCCAACGCCGCCATCTGTTCCTTTGCCTTTTGCATCAGTTCGTCGGCAGTCATGGCCGCCACTCGAGAGTCAGTGCCCGACTCCTGTGCTATAGACGGGAGCGGAGTCTGCTTTTTGGACCGAAGTCTGGGATCAGTTATCGATTGTTTTGGTTTAGCACTGATTGTGGTTTCAGCTGTTTTCGTATTGACCGGAGTATTGATTTCAATGATAGTTGACTTCAAACCCGTCACCTCTTCATCCAAATCCATGGGTTGTACTTCAGGTGATTGGCTTTTAATGGGCTCTAAGAGAAGGGTCAGTGATTAGAGAGTAAGAGATGAGAGATGTCTTACCTTTAGAACCAAACTTTTCGACGATCGGGTCTTCAGTCAATCGGAACTCATGTTCGGCCACCTTTCGGAGCCGTTCCTGTTGTGCTTCAATTTCTCGGGTCTTGTGTTCGACAGTCGATAAAATTTCTGACAGATTGTCGGGAACAGTGATATCCCGAAAGGCAGCGAACTGTCCGTCCAAACCGGGTATTAGTGTTCCGGAGTGCCGATTGGCCTCCGCTTCGGCCTTTTGTTCTTCCAATTGTCGCTTCTGTTCGTCCACTTTCTGAGTCAATTGATCCAGAAGTCGACGCTGGAGTTCAAGATTAGATGATCCGGCGATGGCCGAGAGGACAGATGACGTCATTTCGACCGGGTTTGTACTCTTTGCTATTTGATCCATCAATTGTTCAATCGATGTTTGCGACGACTGTCCCAATGATGATGTGCTCGCGATAACCGGCAATGAATTCGATAGATCTGCCTCTTCGGGATCGTAGGGCTCGTCATCGGCTGCAGTCAATGATTTACTCTTCCAAGGGGTGACTGAAGTGCCCCCACCCAGAGGTGGAGGTGTGTACGACCCCATGTCATCCCCATCTGGTGGTCCGTCTTTGCTGTCTTCCGATGATGTCTTCGAGTCGTTTGATGGAGTCTTTCCAATGGGTGGAGGAGTGTATGATCGCGTGTGAGGAATAGTGTCTGAAGTTGTCTTTGTTTTGGTCTGTGACTGCACTGCAGATGAGGTCTGAGGTTTGACGTGAACTTTGCTTCGGATAAGAATTCCAAGTAATAGATTCGGTCGATTCGACTTCTTGTCCAGACCTAGAGGTGAAGAAAGGCATTAGAAGGTCACAGAAGAGCAAAGGCAAAGCACATACCGGGTCCATCCAGAGGCAGCAATACGTCCGGAATGTCTCCATTCTTGGGCAGCGGCAGTATATAGAAGTCTTTGAGAGCTTTACCGGTGTTGCCGACCACTCCGTATCGCTTCCTTGTGTCCAAGTAGTCGAAGAAGGCGTCGTAACCGATCCGTTCCTCTTTGGGAGAGATCAATTTGACTAAACCTATTTCAGTCCGCGCAGAGTATCGAAGTTTCTTCACGTAGTCGAGCACTTGTTCAGGTGCTATGCGGCCAATGACTGTCATTTGCGATGGAATGTCCTGAAACCGAAGATAATTCAGTTGTGCTTATAATTCAAACCTAACAAATCAATACCTGAGACAAGTAATCCCCGACAATACCACTCACTTTTACGGCATTGGCCGCGAATTTTGCCACGTCTTGCATAAAGACTGTTCCCTTCCAGATGGGTCGAGACGCCGATGAACTGGTCGGTACTTCGGGTGACGATAACGAGACAGTAGAGGTCGGCATTTCACCGCTATCGTCGTCATCTATAGTTGTGGTGCGTTTGACAGCGGAAGAAGAGCTTAGTTTCGCCGCTTCAAGAAGTATCTTATTGGCTGAATCGGGATCGACTCTAACCCGCTTAGGGGTCGGCCTCGAAGACGATTCTTCCCGCGTAGAGGAAGGAATCGCCGACTTTTTAGAGATCTCTAGTTTGTTGTCTTCGGTTTTCATACAAATCCGACAGTTGTTGGAAAACAGATGTGTTTTGTGTTGGGATGTGGTGTCGACGTTAGAGCTGCCCATCAGGTCGTCCAGTATTGTCGAAACATGAGATGTGGAGACGGGAACCGGAGTCGAGGTCTTGGGCTCATCTGAAAGATTATCACTTTTATTGTGGTTAAAGACTTTGAAAGACATACCTTTGTTGGGCTCGAGAGGTATTTCATCGACTTTTGCCGCTTCGATCACTTCTTCGCCTTTGTGTGTCTTCTTCACAATCACTTGGTTCGCCTTCTCCTGAGCGTCCCTTTTGATCATCTCGAGCATCGATATCTTCTCCCTTTCCCTCCATTTGGCCAATTCACTTGAGGCCAGTTCTTCGGCAGACATTTGGACCAGTCTTTCAGGACTTATCTTTCCGGTGACTACTTTGCGGAACAGACCCTGATTTTTGACATCTTTAAGATTGAATATCAAAGATCGGAATTTGTTCTTATATTTAACAGAAGTGTCTTTATTGAAAAATTTGAACAATTCTTCTTCTATACGGTTAGCCGTCTTTCGCATCTCATCGGAACTGATGGACACATCGTTCGCATCTTTACATCTGTTGAGAAGAAATGTAAGTATAAGAGAGTCCAATAGTTTCCGAAGACATACCTCGACAAAAGTGTTTCTTTCAATGATGTTTTGACATTTTCTCTGATCTTGTCTTTATCGCATCCGTCGGATTCACTGATCCTGTGTTGTCGGCCACTTGACGACCGACTCTTGTCGTCCTTCTTCGGTGATTTGTGCGGTGAATGGGGTGTCGAAAGGTTTTTGGAATTCGTTTCTTCTCTTTTCTTGTCTCTGAAGTTCGATGGCTTCAGGATTTCAAACATTTGATTGGTTTTAATGAACTCTAAGACCTGATGCTCTGGAATGCTGTCTTTGCCTGACAACAGCCGACCGGTGCTCTTCTCGACCACTACTACCCTTTTGTCAATATCTTTACTCTTAATGCCGGATTCAATCTTTTCCCGACGGATAGTCCGCAGAAGTTTTAGACATTCATTCACATGAGTTTCGATGCACTCATTAGAGCAATAAATTGTGGAATCGCTGCGCACAGACTTTCCGCACCCGGAAGGACACGGCCTTTCGACTGGACCTGAGGTGGAAATGCGTCGACCATCGCTGAGCGACGGCTTTCGGGTAAAGGGGGCACTTCCCGGAGTGTTTGGCGTTGTGGGCGTAGACGGCACTGAACTCTTTCTGATGGGCTCGGCTTTGAACAAGTCTTGTACGGACGGGTCAATGGCGTCCTTATGCTTCTTCTTAACCTCAGGTTTGCGCACAATAGGCACCACTTTAGAGATGGGTTCCAAACCCGGTTTTACTCCACGACTGCTGTCCTTATGTTTGCTAAACTTTTTCCCTAAAAGTTCTCTCTTTTTGTTGAACTCTTTTTTCGACGATTTAATCAATTTCTTTAATTTCTCTTTCTCTTCGGTTTCGTGTCGTAAATGCAATTCTCGTTTTTTGGGCGGCATATGACTGACCTTTTTGGCCAATGCACTCAACCTCTGTTCGGGCGACTGTTTCTGTGACTTAAAATCAGAGTCTCGCCGTTCCCTATGTCGTCCTCCCGTTCCAGAATCCCGAGACCTCTCTCTCTTTAGGAACTTCTCTTTTGCTGCGCGTTTAGTTTGAGCTCTCAGTCTTTCCTCGGCCTCCAGTTTGATCCTCTTCTCATCCGCTTGTCTCTTGAGCTCTGCTCGCGGCACCTCATTGGCGATGCCCTTAATACAGGTTGGGCACAACCATTCCTGTCCAGCCTTTTCCATCGCTCGCCCTTAAAAATGAATTTTGTTTTAAAACTTCCACAAAAAGCAATCATCAGATAATCATTGAAAAGGTCAGCCATAGATTTGGTGGTAATGTTGTCATCATTTGTCGGACAGATAGCAAATACGGATATCATCATTGAAATTAAGAAAAGGGGTAAATATCATCTTGAAGTTCATACCCTGTTGTTTAGTGACGTTCACACACTTTCCGTGAAACCATTCCTCGCAAGAATCGCAACCAATCATAAACCGGTCGTCGTGTGGTTGTCGACAAATGCACCTGAAAAGTGGATCCAATGGTTAATTTTCCAAATCAAATTTGAAAAATGACATTAAGGGTCAAAATCAGAACTTCTGGTGGTTTAAAAGTTTTCAACAGTTCTTATATACAGACAGCAAATATCAATTGAGTCAAGAAAGTGATTAAACACTAACCACAACTTGTCGGGGTCGTCCTCACTTCCGAAGTCAGACCCCGAGTCCTCCTCGTCATCAACATGTTCTTCGTCTGAAACCTGGGACTCATTTGCCTGAAGATAACAAAAGACAATTAAATAAACATTTCATAAAAATAACCAATACTTTAGGCTTCGTTTCAATGATTTCATCAGTTTTGACACTTTTGTCGGAAATATCATCCAATTTGTTGATGTCTTGCAACCGGTTCTCATCGTTCTCTTGTTTTTGTTTTTGTTCTGCGAGAATACCCAACTGTCCGCTAAAGTCGACTTCCACTTCGTCGTCGTCCCAACGCTTTGGTTTGCGTCGGTTCCTCTGTGTTCGACCACTGGTCGAAGTCTTATCATCATCGGGTGTGTCGGAGGCACCGGAACGAAGAGCAGCGATAACATCATCCATCTCTGAAGTTTCGGTCTTTGGTTGGGTCTCACTCTTATCCAAAGAGTCAGCTTTGATCGGACTCTTGGTCTTCGAATCGATTTTCGACTTCTTCGCGGGCTCTGTAGACAAAAGTCGTGTGATTTGATCGATAATACAACTCATATTAAGTAAAGTAACAAAACATTAAACGAACGATTAGTGATCATCGAAACAGACATTGAATTTGATGAACACATTTCGCAGAACCGGCCTATCGTTCACTACACACACATTCATACACAAAACACATATCAGTGAACTTATCTATCAATTATTAATATTATCAGATAAACAGTTGACAATAAGCGCCACAAAAACAACACTTAAATAATCTGAAAGTCTATTATTAACTTCGAATCGTTATCTAATCAGTGGTTAACCGGCAAACAGAAAGTGACAGTAAAACGACTGATCAGTGATTACTCGCTTAAGTGAAAGACAGAAACTCATCGCTCAGATTCTCAAACATACCACTGGATTGCGATCTCGATCTTTTGGTCCTCTTCTTATTGGTCGACCGGCTTCTACTCTCTCGACCCTTATCGGTATCGATCACCAGATCTTTGTCATCGATGTCTTTGGTCTCGTCCATCGATTCCGATGCTTTGCGCAACTTATTCGGCGATTCCTATCCCAAGACAAAGAGAAGACATGAGAAGACGAGTTGAAAGTAAGCGCAAAACTATCTTTAGTTTATTGATAACAATATTTGAATTTATTAACAAAACAATAAGATATGAGATAAGTGTCAACCGATCGGTCATTAAATACCCACCATTTCCTCCTTTTCCCGTTTAAGCATTTCCTGGTTTTCGGCTTTAATCTTCTCCAATACAGTCTTCTCTATCCTTTCAATTTGTCTCAGAGATCGTCGAGAAGCGGGCGGTGTCTTAGAAAGCGAAGGTTTGGTGGGAGGCGTTTGCGGAACGGGTGGAGAACCCGGAGTTTGTGGGGCCGGCGATGTGGCCGACACTGTGGATGAAGAGGCGTACGAATTGTCATTAAATGGGGTGAACGACGATGACTGGACCGGCGATAGATTGTTGGTCACTGGTTTGGGTGCGGCGGTTGACGAGTGATCAGTATGGGTGTCAACAATCAGATCCATTTTGCAATAGTTGTGGTCAAAGAAGACAATTTCCCGCGGAGTCAAAGACGATTCCAAGTCATTGGTCAGGGCTTTGTTGCTTTCACGGCTTAACTTCTGGACCAGAGTGTCCAACGCGTCCACCAGATCCATACCCTCCTGGACAGTGGCGCCCGAATGGCCACCCATTGGGCCGCAGTTGGCCGATGAATGACCCGAACTGGCAGTCAAGAGGTCGAAGTGGTTCGGGTCTGAGTTGTCAG
Organism: Liebstadia similis; assembly: GCA_034689365.1. Lineage (NCBI taxonomy): Eukaryota > Metazoa > Arthropoda > Arachnida > Sarcoptiformes > Liebstadiidae > Liebstadia > Liebstadia similis. The sequence continues at coordinate 6,705 of JAQGAJ010000362.1, read as the reverse complement.
ACAATAACTTCTTCACCGAATCTGTGATCAACGCGTCGTCGATGTATTCATCGGCGGTTCGATTGCTATGGTCTGCCATCGATGGCCACAAAGACATTCGCGCCGTTCAAGACTTCTTCAGATGTTTGTTCTCAAGAGAATCGTTTGATCAAAGATTGTCATTCATTTCGTGTGTGAATGACATTTACGTTACTATCGGTTAACGGCTTTTGCGGTCAATTATCACTTCAGTAGTTCCTTGTCTTCACTTCCATAACACAAAACACAAACACTTTGTCCGCCATTTTTGTTATCATTGGATGGTCTCTGGCTTTGAACCCCCATTCGCTCTAAACCTGTTATCTATTGGCAAACATTTGGTCCTTTTATTTGAAATTTGAAACTATAACTCATATGAAATACGTATAGAAAAGGCTTATAATTTTGAAAAGAGTTAATCAGTTTATAGTTTTGATGACAACACGACTGCCATCTGACGATCGGTTCTAATGTCCGATCCCTTAGAGACTGAAAATCGATATTCAATTTATTGAACGATAAAATTCAATAAAAGTTTGAATTTTTAATACAAATTTTCTTAATATCTCGAGAGAATCGTTGGTTTTTGAGAACAAACTGAATGCACAAAACGTCTAAAATCTATTTGTTTTGCTTTTACTATAGCCTTGAGTATAGAACCTAAAAACAGAGGCAAAAAGTTTTTTCTCTGCTTTTCATTGAAATCAATATTTTAAATGAGTTTTTGTTTATAAAATACTTTTCGGTCATAAAAGACATTACAATATATGTGTTAAACAAAACCCCTATTCATCAAAACCCATGTATAGACTCCTAAAGCTATGGTAACGTTGTTTGTGTTTCGGACTTTTCAATGAATTCATTGTATAATAAAAATCAATAAAAAATGAAATTATTTTGAATTAAAATCAATTGTCATATGAGTGAAGACCTCGACATCACTCGACTTCGTGTCGAAGATAATCATAATCTGATGACAATCGCGACAATTGGTCTCAATGTCATCCTAAGTGATGAATCAAACCATTTGATTAGATATAAAGCAAAATATTAACCGAAAACTCAATTCTCTATTAATTGAGTGTTAAATTCAAAACCAATTTATAATCAAATGAAAGAAATGACTGAAAAATGAGAGAAAACGGCTTTTGGTTGGCGTTCAGTACTAAACGCTTAGCGATCGGTAAGTCTTGAGACCACTCTTCAGACCATTCATTTGTCTTTTTTTTTGGTCAGCCCTTCACAACTTAAGACCTGTTTCGGCCGAATGTCTTCAGCTGACTGTCGGTGACCTTTTGGTGGTATTGCAAGAGTCAAATGGTATGTATGATAGCATCAGATGATAATTGCTGACCACTTGTTGACCAAAGGCTGGTTCCGAGGCTACTCTGACCGCAACAAATCCAAAATTGGAATATTTCCCGCAAATTATGTGCAAATTAGAACATCAGATAAGATATGGTATGTCAAAGATTCTTGTTTTATCTCCAATCACAACATCTATTATTTTAGTGATAATCTGTGTCCATCTGAAGACCGACTTTCGGCCGAAGTGGTGGCAACACTGCGCGAGTGGTCACCGAAATGGCGCGAATCTTATCTGAAGAGAGACCACAATATATATGAGTCAATACGGATAGCGATGGAAGAGCTGATCGATTGGCGGAAACAACTGCTCTCGAGTCAGACCACGAGTGATGCGGTCAAGACTTTGAGAACACAAATCATAGCCAAAATCGATTGGGGAAACCAAACATTGGGCCTCGACTTTGTTCCTCGACTGAATGGAGAGCCCGCAGATCCAGAATCGATGTCACCTCTGGAACTGCTGGACATACATCTGAATGGACGGTCAGAGAGCGGTTCAGCCGATAGTATTGTGTCGTTGCGGGAGAAGAAATCAAATAAGAATCATATCGTACTTCAAGTACGGGAATCAAACTTCAGTGCCATCGAAGACCAGATCCAAATCGACTTTTCCTTATTTGATGGAACAGATTATATCACCGAAAAGTTCTGTTATCGACCTAATGGTAAACTCAATCGAGTCGTCTTCACAGACCTGTCATCAAAGAGAGTTTCGTCACTACTGTTATGCGTTCAGGTCTGGCGATTCGGCAAAATGTTTATCAATGAGCGGTCAGGTAAGACGGCTCAGGGCACGGGTCACTTCAAGCGGGCCGTGACTTTCAATATGGTGCCCATCGCTGACCTGACCCGCGATTCGGAAGTAGCGCTGAAACTATACGAAGGAGACATCGGTTCTAATTGGGATACTTTGGTCAAAAAACAGACAAATAAGTTAACGCATTCACAGAATTCGTTCGTCAATATAGGCCTTAAAGTTCTGACCGAAGACCCGCCGAATAATCTTTTGGAAGCGCCCAACACTTGCGTAGCTCTAACTAAGAGTTTCGGTGATATAATCACTGCCGGGAACTTCCGAAACGATCTCTATTTGTCGATCGAAGGCGCAGAATTCGAAAAAGGAGGCAAAGCTATACCGAAGAACATAGAAGTGACCGCTTGTTTGGTTACTGAGAATGGCATTCAGGAGAAGTCGATCAGCGCCGGTGTTAACGACGATAAGGTCACGTATTACAGATGTCATGTGTTGTACCACCAGAACAGTCCTAAACTCTTCGAACACATCAAAGTATACGTCCCTTTGGATCTGTTTGAAGGCGCGCACATCCGCTTTGAGTTCCGTCACTGTTCTTCGAAGGATAGGGACCGCAAACTATTAGGTTTCGCATTCCTCCCTCTGGCCGACAATCTCGGCGCCTGTATTGGTGACGGTGACCACGAACTCTATATCTATAAGTGCGATGATGTCCGCAAATTGGATAACATGAACGACTATATATTCATCCCGTGGGGACCCAAAGACACGTGTAGTGCGTCAACCAGTGGTCTGTTCTCCCGATCCGCCAAAGAGTGTGCTCACGTGCGCACAAGTTTGGTCTCATCCAAACTGACGCAAAATAGCGATCTCTTGTCACTACTTAAGTGGCGCACAAATCCCGATGCGGTCACGGATGCCCTTCAAAGAGTGATGCGAATACCCGGCGAAGAGTTGGTAAAGTTCTTGGAGGACGTGTTGGACGCCCTGTTCTCCTTGTTTGCTAACAACGATTCCCCTAACACTTCACACTCGGGACTGGTCTTCAAAGTCTTAATACATATCTTCACGACGTTGGCTGAGAACCGGTTCAAGTCATACGAACCGGCGCTCGATGTCTATATCGAGAGCCAGTTTTCGGCCGCTCTCGTTCACAAAGGGCTGATCTCATGTGTAAAACAATGCGCAGAATTGGTGACCGTTCCCGATAAAAGGGATCCGATTCTCAAGTGTATGCGAGTCCTCTCTTGGATCATAAAATTCATAATCCAGTCCCGAATACTGTTTACGAGAGCCACCGGTCATAACGACTCGAGTGATAACTTTAGAACAGATATGTTCCAACTCTATGCGGCTCTGAGTCGAGTCCTAGAGCTCGAGACTAAAGGATCAACCAATGAGGAGACCATAACCTCAATACAAGAAGCGATTTTGCTTTCACTACCGAAGACATTCCCGCATTTGATATCCGTTTTAAATGTCTTATATCTTTCAAATCTCTTGAAGATGTTAATCAATTCTGTGTTTGACGCCAACCATAAGATAATTGTCGCCAAACTGTTGGTCATCGCAGGGATAGTGAAGTGCACTCAGATCTGGTCGGACGAAGAGTCCAGGTTTGAACTGTTGGATACAGTGATCCGACAATTGGTTCATCACATGACACAAAAGGAGTCCTTACCTATACTCAGACACATAGTCAGTGAACTGCGCCAAAACGGCTGCACCCGAGACACCGAAATGCTGTCCATCGGCGCACTGGACGTAATGGTCGAACACATTACTGACATGTCTGACATCCATCAGCCGAACAGCGATTCTGACTACTTATCCCAATTCATCACTTGCTTTGTATCACTTCTTCAGCTGATGTCAGAACAAGATTTCATTCAACTGTTCGCAATCCGTTCTCATCGACAGCGAAAAGAGCTCTTGTGTCACATTTTCGCTTCTTTCCACTCGATTCTGGACCACTTCCCGAAAGAGTGGTTCACATTGAAGATGTCTGTAAATCAAGTGATTCTTTGCGCTCTTCAATCTCTCGGTTCAATAATGAGCAAAGACTTCTTGGGTCTGGACTTCGATATTATAGTCTGGCGTTCATTCTTCTCCCTCGCCATCACATTCCTGACTCAACCCACTTTGCAATTGGAGACCTATTCTGTGGTACGACAGCAGACAATTATCGAAACATATCAAGACATGAGAGTCCTTATGGGCTTTCAATTGGTCTCGTGTTGGCAAGAGTTGGGCTCCGACTGCAAGTGTCAGTTCATTCCAAAACTGGTCTCACCATTCCTTGAAGTGACTCTCGTTCCCGAACCTGACCTCAGACAGGCAACCATTCCTATATTGTATGATATGCTCGATGTCGAGTATAATGTGAACGGAAATTTAGAACAGGTTTGTTCACATGAATTGAACAATCAGTCAAATCTAACCAATGGATGAATTTTCAGGTCGAGTGCGCTCTTATTGACAAACTGGACATTTTAGTGAATGCCGGAGCCGGTGATGAAGAGTTCGGACAACTATTGTCTACTATGTAAGTGAAGTTTCCTTATCTCATATAATCTTATCTCTTATTGTGATCTAACCTTATCTCTAATCTAATGCTAACCAATAAATAGGAATAATATTAAGCAATTGTAAGACATTTGTGAATGCAATCAATTAAATGAACAATTTATTGATTACTCTTATCCTTAGTCTTAGCTCACAATTGTCTCATATGAAGCCTTTATGGCGAGAAGAGGGCCACCGATTGGTCTCATCGTTGGGACAACTTTTGTCACTTCTACTCGACTATCGACGTGTGATATCGGGCGGGACTGGCGATGGCGACAGTGTTGTAATGTGTGTGTACGCACTCTTACGCTTCTATAGGGACGGGTGGGCCAACCGGACCACTATAACCAAACGATATATCGATAAACTTTGGTCACTACATCTACCGTTAGGCAACTTCGCTGAAGCAGCCTTTACTCTGAAGCTACACTCAGACCTACTCTCATGGGAACAGTCTTTGGAAGAGTGGCTCAAGAAAGAGGAACTCTGCAACACTGAGATAGACTACTTTGATAGAGCGAAATGTTGGGAGGAAGGGCTCAAAGTGTGCAAACAGTTGGAACAAGTCTATGAAGATCAGTACGCTTTGGACAAACTGACAAAAGTCCATAAGAAGCAGTCAGACCTGTTGGACAAGATATTGACCAAATTGAGGCCCGAAAATGAGTACTTCAGAGTCGGATTCTATGGACTAGATTTGCCGCAATTCCTTCAGAATCGGGTCTTTATATTCCGTGGTCTGGAGTTAGAAAAAATGTCTGCATTTTCGCAAAGAATTCAATCAGAGTTTCCTTCGGCACAGCTTTTGACCAAAAATGTTCCGCCGGACCAAAGCATTACCGAATCTCACGGACAATGTAAGCAAAAAGAGGTACAAAGACCTGATCTAACATAACTTGACATTACAGACATTCAAGTGGTGGCAGTCCGACCAGTGGCCGAACCCCCGCCAGTGGTGGCCAATAAACACCGGACAACACGTCAACAAATACCCGAATCGGCTCTCAATTACTACTCAACCAATTGTGTCCGTAAATTCATATACGACAGACCCGTTCAAAGAGCACCCTTTGATCCCTCAAACGAATTCAAATCGTTATGGATTGAGAGGACCTGTTGTCAGATTGAGCACCAGTTGCCGGGAGTGCTCCGTATGTTCGAAGTGGTCAGCACTTCGACCACTCAGGTCTCGCCTATAGAGCACGCGTGCGAACAAATAGAGAATATGAACCAAGAATTGTCTAAATTGATCTCAAACTTCACAATAGATGCCAAATACGAGTCTATCGCTCCCCTCTCTATGCGACTACAGGTTTGTACCCATTGGCAGGAATTCCACGATTGACCACATCTTCCAATGTAGGGAATTCTCGAGGCGGCTGTCAATGGAGGTGTGGCTAAATATATGGATGCTTTCCTCACCCCGACATACATTGGCCAGAATCCAGGCCTTTCTCATCTGATCACTCGACTCAAGTCAGGACTCGCACATCAGGTCCGCATTCTTGAGGGTGGCCTCACATTGCACGGACGTCTGGCCCCACAACCTGTTAGACCTCTTCATCAACGTCTGGTCGAGCGCTTCCAAACTATGAGAGCACACATTCATCAGTCAAATATAGAGTCCGCTAATCGACCCTCGATTCTCTCACAGCCATTACCTCCTATTCCTCCTCCGATCGACAGTATTAATAAAGTAGAGCCGAAAAGTATCGTTGATTTCGCACAAATCTATGGTCATATCATAAATGACGAAAACATCTATTCAGTGCCGACTCCTGATTGCACGTCCAGTCAGACCAAACAGCTCTCAAGACCCAGGAGTGCAGGTCTGGATAATGGCGAACCCGGCCAAAGAGTGCAAAGGTCGCGATCGATTCCACGCTCTCATCCGATTAATAAGAACACAATAGTGATGTCAACCACCAGTACTACCGGCCCTCCACTTCCGCCCCGTTCCTCAACCCTCGAACGGAATCACAGCAATAGTAGTAATG